>JAUMHP010000052.1:369501-388508 GCA_032361065.1 Enteromius trimaculatus | reverse complement strand
CCCTACACCTAAACCTACCCCTTACAGGAAACACTACACACTTTTACATTCTCAAACACTGTTTAGTATGTTTTTTAGTCTTTTGAATTACGGGGACACTGAAAATGTCCTCATAAATCACCTACATATTGTAATACCTGTCATACCCATGTCACTATACACATCTGTGTCCTCACAAACCACACACACACACAAGCACCACAGAGATGACATTGACACAACCTCTACCAAATACACACACACTCACAGAGACACACAACTCTCACACACACAGCCTCGGGTTGCTGCTCAAATCACAGCAGATGTCAATGTTCAGATCTGAACAGTCATCCCAATACATTTTGACATCTTTAAAACGAACACTTCTTTCTTTCTCTCTGCAGGCATCTCATACGGAGCTGTAGAGATCACTAAAAACATCAACTAGCTAACTAATCCACGTTAAGCAGTTGAGTTTTACCATCCATTAGCTGATACACACAATCGCTCTCCAGCAGAAGAATGATATAATCAGTTTGTTCCACATGCCACTCACTCTCCTCATTAACTCACACATCAACCCCCAGAGCTACTCAGATAACTGGAGAACTAAAAGAAAAGAGCGTCTCAGACACCTGCTTCATATCACAATCTCATTTTAATACCATATGTGTCTTCATATTTAATATTTCACAATCATTTGGCTGATTCTGAAGTGCAGGTTTGATTTCTCGTCCCAGATTTCCATCGCGCACCTGTGTTTCCACTGAACGTCCTTCTACAGCCGCTCTGCGACCTCTATGAATATTTTAGAGGTGTTTGTAAATGGCTTATCAAACATTTATGCAGCGTATCAGTAATGTGTGTGTGTGTGTGTGTGTGTGTGTGAGACAGATGTGCTCAGGTTAAGAGTCGTCCGTCTCGGCGAGAGATCTGATGTCAGCACACTCGGCAAGTGTTTGCTAGAGTCCGTCATGACAGATGACCGCTCCTTCCTCTTCTGATTCTTCTCCATCTGTTCTCTTCTCTGTTTAGCAGTCAAACGCTTCTTGGTTTCTTCAGTTCTGGCTTGTAATCTAAAGCCCGTATATAGTACACTTCAGTTTTGACAAGAACACAAGAAATGTGTATTCCACACACTGTATGCGCAACACCGAAGTACGCTTCCCCACACAAGCTGCTCCACACTGCTCTCCTACAGAAGGTTGATGATAATATTTGTAACGCTTTAAGGCTCATGGCAGAGCTGATCTCACATCAGTTACCGTGTCAGTGTTTATATGCTACTAACTGAACAGAACTATTACAAACTATTTTCACTCAGTAACATCAACTAACAACTGATATAGTATTTCCCTGTAGATTGTTTTTTTCTTGAACTTCTCAAGTATTTGGACAGTCCGAAGACACAAGAAAGCTGAAGAAAACTCTAGGTTAGCATGGCTGTGATTCAGCAGCAGTGTGTTTAGTGGAGAAGAGCATGATTACCTGCATCTGATACAGAACTCATTCTTCAGCTCAGTCTAATATTCACAGTAAAAACATTAGTTTGAATGCCTACTAAGAAAAGCTACATCTTTGTCATAGCATCTTTTCAGCTGTTATTTTGCGGTTCTAAGCATGTTTATATCTGTGGTTGCAGTCGGAAGCGTGCGGATCCATGAGGTCAGCAGGTCAGGGTCACACATTGCCATACAGGTATGTTCAGGGTAAGGCTTAAATCGTAGTTGAGGAACACAGTCAAATAATCCAGGGTGGGCGGCTAAACAACAGAAACTAAGAACAGTCTGCGTTCTCCATTCGGTTCCTTAAAAATAACTGCACACCTTAGAACATTCGACAGCCAATCAGATTCAAGCATTCAACAGCCCCATAGCAGAAGTCCTGATCATCAGTAATTATGTCTCACTGCTTTGTAATGTGTTTTATTGTTTTGGTGTCATAGCATCACATTATGACAAGCATACACACGAATATTGATCTTTTAGCATGCGCATGTCACTTTTCATTATCATCTTAAATCAATATTTATATTTCTACATCTGTAACCTTCTTGACACTTTGTCCATCTCTGTTCCTCATCCATTCAGTATCACATATTTTTTATCTCAAACTGTTTTGGTCATCCCAGTAAGGCAGACTGGGCTATATGTTGTTTGTTTGCACTGTCTTGTCTTGTCTTGTATATCTTCTGTGTTTTTGTTGTATGTGTTAGGATATTTGCACATGTACAGGTTAGTATAGTTTCAGTATAGTCTATGTCTTTAGTCTTAAATCTTAAGCCTTAAGTCATTTTTTAAATTCTAAATGACTTATTTAAATTTGACTAACTCCACGTTTAGCTCCATGTATGTCTGTACTTCTGTCTGTACTCCAGGAGGAACATTGTTTCTCCTCGCTGTGTACTGCATCTTCTACATATGGTTGAAGTGACAATAAAGCTTCTTTGACATTGACTTGAACATCACATGAGCCCTTTAAGTTTATGTACAAGTGTAAGGTTCTCTTCATCATCACGTGTGTTTAAGTACAGCGTTCCTCCAATAATCCCGTCTGAAGCGCGCTCTGTGTCAGATCTGATGTTATTAACGCTGCTCTCTTGCTCCTCACAGGACTGAATTTAGCGGAAGCGTGTCTGATCGCTGATGACTCCTCAACGCCTCTGCTAATGGAGACTGACTTGATAAACGCTGTAATTCATCATCATCAATTTCCGTGCTAGCGCTACACAGATTAATCGGGTGCTGCTAGCATGGGGCCTGTCCTAAATGATTAATGCTCATAAACAACACTACATCAACATTAATGCTGATTGCTGATCAGTTCAGATCGTTTCCCCTGGTAGCGTGCGTGACGGGTGATGGCTGCGCTAGCGCTCCCCATGCTACACACTTAGCCGAGCGCGTCCAGCCATTAGCGCCCTGCAGCGGAGGAGAAGTGCACGGGTAGCTAATGAGACGCTCTCAGGCTAAAATGCAAATGCGTGTGAACGGGGAAGTATTGAACAGACGTGATTCAAATGAGCAGCGCAGGTTCTGCTGTTACTGAGGTATCGATTAGCCTCGCTTTCTGGCTGAGCGCCATGAGGAGAGACGGATGCTAACGCACCAGAGCTAGCCTAGCACAGAAGTTTAGACCCGCTAAAGTCACGCACTGAAGACCCAGTCAAATAATAGCTTTCAGCATTGATCTATAGACGCTCAGCTGTTATTGACTTCTGCTGTACTCAACCGCAAAGACAGAACGAAAGCTTCATCACATCAGTTCTCAAAATCATGTTCGTCACACTACACACAAGAAGCCACGTTTCCACCTCACTCATGCATTAAACCTGCTTTCAGACAATGTGTTATGTATTTTTTTATTTTCTTTGAAGAAATGATCAGTGAAGGGAACCAGAGATGGGTCTTTTACAGAATCAGTGTGAAATTCATATTCTGGACCCTTTGTTATTATTTTAACAGTTTGAGCAGCATCTTGTAGAACAAAGATCAATGACCATTTCTCCTCTTCTATCAGACGCTGAGATCAGGTCAGCGGCCAGGACGTCTTTGACGGTTTCTCCAGCCTTACAGTGAAACATCAGTCAGAACTCAAAGCAGGAACGGAGGATGAAAGCAGCGCTCGTAGAGACCGAGCATCTGGACAGAAACACACGACTGAAGGTACGACTGAACCGTACACACATCCTTCTACGCTCTGCTTTCAGCCGCACAGATCCGAACAGCTTACAAAAGCAGCTCATTAACACTGTGACCAACTGAAGCGGCCTGATTCATCAGTGTCAGTCTCAGTGTAGGGCAGCGAAGCAGCTTACTCTGCAGGGAGAGCATGGCCTACATTCAGAGGAGCGCCCGAGTCCTTCGGCAGGAACGAACAGCGCTGCCGGAGCAGGACGGCCCGAGAAAGCACAGGTGACCCCATTAATACTGCAGCGGTGCTGGGTGTTTAAATCAGGAACACGCTAGAACCCCGCTCCCTACAATCTGCTTCACAGTACACAACCACGTGACAAAACTCAGGGTCATCCGGGTTTAAAATGTGATTGGATATGTCATATTTCAAACGAGACTTGATTTTTATCAGCGAGCTTTAGAATATAAAGTTAATTATAATTAGCTAAAAGAAAAGAAAATGAAAAGTTAAAGTGTCTTGAAAACTAGATGAAATCAAATATGTTGGTATCACTTTATGTATAATGCATGGTAAAAGTGGTTTTAATGCATTATTTATGCCTTGCAACGCACCTTATAATGTCTAATAATCTAATAATAATTTATTGTTACACTATGCGTTTTAAACGTTTAGAATTATTTGCAACAAGACAAAGTATTACAACGCATGCATGCTGGTAAAATGTGATTCCTCTCCTGGCTTTTGCAGCATTTGCTGTGTTTCCTGGTGTCTTTAATAAAGTTAGAAATTTACGACAGCGTTTTAGTGCCATCAGAAAAATGATAAATTCTTTAAAGAATAAAGAGCACCCGGAGATATCCTCTGCTTTTAATATCTGTCAGTTTTTAGCGAAATACAAACAATGCGGATATTATAACATGACATACTGTATATATAGCCTGACATATCAATAATCAATAATTCTCCCGTGCAGTCTAATGTTCCTTCACTTTTATATCTTGCTATAAACTTCAAACAAAGAGGAAAACACATTCATTTGATAGATGAGCTGTTTTATATCAAAAGAAACAAAGCAGAAGATTATTGTGATTGCTGGGTCTGACAGGATACAAATAATGAATATGTATATAATATATATAATGCAGCGATCTGATCAGTAAAGAGCATTACTGTAAGACACAATATAAAACTGAGCTGAGACTTTGTTTAAAAAGTACTAAAGGGACCAATCTTATTGCTATTGGGTGGCGCACTACAGTATATCCAAGCATATGTCCCCGCGAATATTACACATGATATCCCTTCTGCTCATAAACCACAAATCCCAACACACTCGTTCTAGCACATATACACTTCAGTCACAATCCCAGCATTAAAGTGAGAAAAGTGAAGATCTTTTTAATTATTTCATGAATAGGAAGCAACAGAACAGAATGTAAGTGTTTAAGAGATGATGTTTCTGCCGGGACGTTTACATGATATCAGCCGCAGAAGCTCAGGTTCAAACACACGTGTGTTTTCTTCTGGTGTGTTTGGTTGAACTTGAACACATGAACAATCACCTGACTCACACTGCTCATCATCCTCATCCTCACTTGCTGTGTGTTACTGCTGCTGTGATCTGAAGCTGAGCTGAAGACTAAACCTGGGAGTCTCTGGATTAAAGCAGATACTCAACATCTACTGCAGATCACCAGCTCCTCACTAACCGACTGACTTAAGCAGCTTAGCTTATCAACATCCGCTTCAGTTAGTCACCTGTTCACCAGACACTGATACACACGCACACACACACACACAGACACAGCGCATCTCATCAAGCATCAAAGTGTCACACGTTTCTTTCATTCCATTATTTCTTCTCTTCTGTTTTCTGTGGCAGTTTACAAATGATGCAAACCTCTGAAAGTGTGCTTGTCTTTACAGGAAAACATCACCGTGGTCTGATTTCAGACTGAAACGATGACGAGGAGCTGAGAGATATTACAGAATGAGCAGACGGACACACTGGACTTTATGATTCCCACAGGGTCAGTTTAGTCCGGTTTAATGTCTGTCCGGCTCTGATTAGTCCGTCTATTGGAAGCCAACTGCAGTTAAATGCCTCGTTGGATCTGATGAGGTCCGTCTTTAACTTGTGCTCTTGCTCTCTTTAACTTGAGTCTCTGGGCTCAAACTGTAACCCATGCAAGTTCTTATCAAACTGTTGTTAATGAGTGTGCTTCATGTCTTTTGCTTCATGTTAAGGTCGCAGGGTTGAAGCCGTAAGCCTCTTGGCCGCTGAAGCCGGTGAGTTAACGTGGACCTATAGCGGCTGCTGACGCTTCACCATTAGCTTCTCCAGCAGGAACGAGAGCGCTATCGGCATTCGTTTCTCGTGTGTCCGAGCGTATCATCTTTCCCATTACCCTGCTCCTCTGCCATCTTCAACTCCCCAAACAATTAGAGCAGGCCGGACAGATCTCACCTTCGATTTCCAATACTGCAGCGCTCAGGTTTCTGCTGGAGCCGGCCGAATGTCGGTTACCCAGAGACTGAAGAGACCAAGACAAGCTGCTCCTTCATCTCAGCCTGAGCTCTTGATGTGAGGAGAACATATGAACGTGATTATGTAGTTCAGCTGGAGGAGAGGAAACACCTGCTGCTGTCTCTGTGTCTTTATCACACACACACACACATTGGTTTTTGTCATTTCTGGGGTCTCTTCATAGGTGTAATGGTGTCTCTACTGTACAGACTGTATGTGGTATTGTCCTACACTGACCCTACACCTAAACCTACCCCTTACAGGAAACACTACACACTTTTACATTCTCAAACACTTCATTCTGTGTGATTTATAAGCTTGTTTCCTTTGTGGAGATAATTGGTCCCCATAAGGTGATAAATACCAGGTGCACACACACACACACACACACACAAACACTATCAAAAACGTTTGTTTATAGTTCGTTCCATCGGTCAGTAAGATGTTCTGGGCTCTCAGATATCTGGAGTGAGACACATTAACAGAGAGAGAGAGACTCCTCCTGAGGACAATCCTCTGCACTAAATCCAGCTAATCTCTAATTCAGCCACCCATGACGGCAAAACAAAAAATCCTCGAGAGGACTCGATCCAGCAGGAGTGTGTGTGTGTGTGTTCACATTACCCCAGACCGCGCTCACAGAAAGCCCTGAGGACATGAATTATGCGGCGTGTCTAACATCAGCACAGACCGCTCCGGACAAACATCAGGCCTGATGCTCTCAGCACACTCACACACAGTCAGACACGTGAAACGACTCAAACCTTCATCAGGACGATCACATTAGCAGGTTTGAGAGCTGTCTGAGCACTGAAATATCTCTGTGTTACACAACCGTCATCTCACAGCCTGCCAGCATCTCTCCAGCGCTCCTGTGAGGATTGATTTCTCATTCAAAGAGGGCATCTTTTTAAAAAAGACATCTTGCTTTTTGCTTTTGGATGAGCTGTATCTCAGAACTGTATCTTATAAGTGTATTTTTAAATTGGAAATGGTTTAGTTAAATTACTACATTCAAAATTTACTTCATTTAATAATAATCATTTCTCAAACTCAAAACATATTTAAGCAGCACATGTTTGAGCCGCAATTATAACACCGACCCAAAACACACTGACGCACTTCTCAGAATACCTTCTGCTTTCTGCAGAAGAAAAACACATAATCAGACTAATATCCAGTAAAAGGCTCTGCTTTTAATTCGGCTGCATTCTGGGATTGCCTCGTTTGTGACAGACGCCTGAGACGCCGGGCAAACGAGGGCCCTCAGCAGACAGCACCACGACGCATCTGAAGGTCCTGAATGAAAGGAAGACAAACATTACGAGCAGACCTATGTGGCTGTGCTTATATTTACATCTGGAGTTTGAAATGCAAATACAGGGCTGGATCTGAATCCCAGGAGCGTCACCGAACGCAGTTACATCACTCTCTCTGCTGTATTATCCGCCCACGCTCACTGCCGCATCGTGACATCTTGTCCTCTAACTGTTCATCTCCACCTTTCCGTCCTCCCACACTCTTCCGTCTCTGTGCTTTCCAGCATTCTCTGCTGTCTCGCTGAGCTTACTCTGTCTGCTGGATGTCATTCCTTCACTCCGGCGCTCCGGCTCTCCATTACTCCAGAAAATCATCACAGCTCAGTTAACATCAATCAATCGATAACAGTTATAGCGCAGAACTTACTGTGCAGCAAATATTAAACAATCAGCGGCCAGCTGAAACATGTGATGATGTCATAGTTTTAATGAAGATGTCATACGTGTGATGATGTCAGCAGTCATACACGCAGCGCTAACTCTCTGGCAATGCAGACTGTACAGTTAGAGCAGCACTGTTTACCGGAGTTAACTAACCCGCAGGAGATCAGAACCGCATGACCGGACACTCATCCACCCGTTTACACACTTTACAGCTTTACACACATTTATTCTGACGAACACCAGCAGGTCCTGCAGCTAAAACACAAGCTTCAGATTTAAACCATCTGTGCCTCTTTACTTCCATCATGAGTGAAAGAGAATGAGACTGATAACACACACACACACACACACACACACGGAGAGAAACTTTGTGTTCATGTTACTCTGTAAGTGTGTGTGTCACGTGTTCTTCAGCTGGAGTGTGTGTGTGTGTGTGTGAGGGGGGTAATTAAGTCAGAAACACATTTTAATTAAAGTGATTCATCATGTCGGTCATCACACTCAGCAGGACTAGAGATGACCATTTAACAACTCGCAAGCTTCCAAACCCATCAAAACGAAAGGAAATATCCAGAGAAGGAAAGTCGGGCAGGTTTCAGGATCTGAAACAGAAACACAGCTCCAGCGCTGTCAGTTAGCTCAGGAGACCATCTCTCAGTAATTCAGTGTGAATCTGATCTGAAGCAGTGATCCGGGTTCGGGTTCTCTTCAGTGAATCAGACCACACGTCCCCTGGTGATTAATCACAGATCATCAACACAACGGCTTTCTTAAATGTCATCTTCTTAAAAACGTTAATTTGTCATTATCTAATCAAATGTGCACTAATCTGCTTACATTTCCAGAACATAAACCTGAACAGAGGATGAAGTCAGGCTCATAATTCTTGCCTGATCTTGTTGTCATATTATATTTTTCATATTTTTATTAGGGGTTTTTACTGAGGATCAACAGACATAGGTTTGAGTAACATGTGAATGACATCTGAACAAACCCCTTGCTGATGAAATCCTTGCTGATGTCCAGAGTTAAACAAGACATCACAAATCTACATTTTAGCTACAATCATATTGATTTGTCCAATGACATATGAGTCTTGAAAAAGGGGGACTGCGTTCTGAGAGCATACTGAGCCAATATTACTCAATTATCTGCCTTGTTTTGTTATTTTCTTCACAATATACTAAGTATACGCGTGTTTCTCTGTGTGTTTGTGTCTCTCTCTCTCTGTGTGTGTGAGTGTGTGTGTGTGAGCGGGTTTAAGTGGTTTATGAGGACACAAATGACATGGGTATGACAGGTGTTACAATATGAAGGTGATTTATGATTTTATGATTTTATTTATATATTTTCAGTGTCCCTGTAATTCAAAAGACTTATAAAACATACTAAATGGTGTTTTTTGGAGTTTCCTGTAAGGGTAGGTTCAGGTGCAGGGTAGGTGTAGGGCAATAGCAGTGGCAGCAGGTCCAGTCGTTGAGGCAGGTGTCATGAGCTGTCAGGAGCGTCAGCAGATGAAAGCCTCTGTAGACGTCTATCATGCGTCTCTGCCTGTAGCGCTCTCATCCAGAATCCAGGGATCATTAGCAGAGGTTGAGTCACGAGCATCGCTCTAACTCGAGCATTCTGGGAAACGGCCATCAGCAGCGTCTGAGAGCCAGCCAATCGGCTCATTACACTCCTACATCCAGCCAATCGGATCAGTGCATCCAAATCAAAGCCGCAGCTGCTCTCAGGAGCACGACACGCACAATTTACAGCAGAGACCAGGACCCCTAGATGAGCCCCAGAGACAGATCCCCAGTGAAGACCCCCGGACACAGGAATCAGAGGAGTCCTTCACACAGTCTGACTTTGCTGCGTTTGGAACTGAACCGCTGGAGAACTGTCACCAGTTGAGTTCTGGTTCTTCTGGTTTGTTTAGTGAGCAATCAAGCAATATCGTTAACTTTACTGAAACTGAACCACAGCGTCTCTTACTCAATAATGAAATGCCTTTAACTGAAAATTGACTTTTACATTATAGACACACTATTTTCTCATGTAATACTGTAAAGTGCTTTGACACAATCTGTATGGCTGTATAAATGAAGGGGACTTGACTTGAGAGTGTTAGCTGGAGCAAACATTTATGTAACGTATAAATAAATAGTTATTTTCAAGCACGTGTCTTGTATTTTATTTTTCTTTTCTTTTTTTATATACATTTTTTGCATTGATCAGAACGTGTGGGATCTTCATGTGAGTGAAGGACTGCGGTGAAATGGGAGAATCATGTGTTTTTCTGTACAGTCGGTTTCCGTACAGATCAAGCTGACACTGTGAGCGTGGAACATAAAGCAAGCAGATTTCTTTCTCATCCTTTTCATTTTCCACTTCAATCTTGCAGTTGTTTAAACAGCCGAGACTTTCCTGTGGATTATGTGTATAAACCTCTCTTCTGACATCTTGACTTCTCTTTCAATCACAGTCTGTGTCTGAATAGACATCGTTTGGCTTCGTGCTGCTGCTTTCGGCAGTCTTGACTCTGAATAATCTGCAGCAGATCGGTGCAATCAGAGCAAGCGCCGGCCGCGCTGAAATCACCAGCTATTGTGCCGATTCTTCACAATCACGCCGCTCTTGTGGGCCGCAGCTTCTGTTGGACTCCTTCTTCACGGGCCTTACAATTAACGGCTGCAGAAGAGATGTCGCCCCAGCGGGAGTCGCTGTGCAGCAAAAGACAAAATGTCAGGAAAACAGAAGCTGCGTGTCTCATTTACTGCTCTGACAAACAGGAAGGAGACTGAACGATGCCAGGGACGGACACTAATCAGACGAGGCCCATTTCAAGAACACCTAATAACAAGATGATACCGATGAGAACCGCTGGAGGAGATCAGGACAGACAGACAGGAAGAGTTTAAAGGACTGTTTTATGAATGGCTGGTGTGAAACCATCTATGAAGTGAAAGCACATCAGATAAGCTGATTCTTCGATGAAAAGAACTTCTGAAACCTTAAAACATCTAAAAAACATTTAATCTATGTTAAAACATTTATCCCTGGATAAAGATCCGCTCACTGATCTGACAGTGTGTGATGTCGTCCCTGAATTAGATAATTTCAGAATTAAAATGGTACAGAAATTTGTAACGACGTTTATCGAAAAAGAAGAAAAGATTTGTCTTTAGTAAAAAACCAAATAATTAGATCATGAAGAAAAGACTGAAGAATCTGAGTAAACCGTCCTGATTGTGTGTCACAGGTCTTCACTGTAAACCGTGCGCAGCTCGTGTCATAAATCAAGCGCTCGCTGTTCTACGAGGGCCCAGTGAACACCACGGCTCCGTCCAGGCCTGTAATAGTGTGGGCAGAGCGAGGGAGAGCTGGAGTGATTCTTCACACATCTGTCACGTCACAGCAAACGCAGACGCCCAGACCGCAGGCTAGCTCTGCTAACCGCTAATCTCCGTCTGACAGCACACAAACAAACACAAGAGCCATGCAAACCAAAGCTTGACAGTAACAACATCTGAGCACAGTAATGCCAGGAGCCCTCGTTCAGGAAAGACTCTCTCAGTGTTATGAACAAAGCAGAACATTTGTTTCAATTATCTGGCCTGAAAAAACCTGTACATTTGTGGATGTATCATTCAAGTCCAATCTAGTCATTCTTCTTTATATAGCGCTTCACACAATGCAGACAGTGTTTATAGCAGCGTTACAGTGTCAGACAGAGAAATAGTGTTCATCATGATTTAGTCATCATCCGCTTCAGCTCTCTTCCAATAGCATCTGTGCATTTAACATTCAAGTGTTGTTCCCATAATGTTGAAAAGTAATAAAAATGGAACGTTTCCTTATCATTCAGAAGTTACGTTTTCCTAACTTAATGTGGAAAAAAACAGCTTGTGCACTGATGGACAGTAAAACCTGCTCTGAACATCAGTGCAGCATAAATAAAGCATATGTTCTCTGAATCTGATGGCTACACAATCTTTGCTCCGCAGCAGTTCGTTCTACAGTATATCGATGTCTGGAAGTCTTCTTTCTGAGATGCATGAATGCCACATTAGACTTCCAGCCCTTCCTTTTCCTCTCAGCCGTCATTGTGACGCCCCCTCAGATGCCTGTCTCTCTCTCTCTGTACAGCTGACTCTAAATCTCTCTAATCTTTAACCATCAGGGTAGTAATTCAGCTCATTATAAAGCAGGATTGATAATAAGTGTTATAAAGCCATCTCCTCTGTTGCCCGACTCCATTAAATCCACTTTAATTCAGATCCATTCGCGGCGCTGCAGTGAAGCACTCTGGGAAATCGAGCCAGATCACGCTGCACCTGCCACTCAATAATGGGAAATCCCTCACTTCCTGCGCTCATGCTTCTAATTCTGATTGGATGAGACACATCTAAAATCATGTGAATCACAGATAAGCACACGTCATTTCGCCTTGCTCTCTTTAATTGTGCTTTCGCAGTAAATCACAGCAGTGTTTAACACGCTGCCGCTGTTTCTCAGGCGCTGCTCAGTTTGACCGTGACTCGCTCTAAGACTCTGCGGTCACTCATTAAATAAATTCAGTCCCAATCTTCAAAACGCAAAGGTCAAAGTCATTAAAATGTGCACATGTTGGTTTGCGAAATTGATGGAATGAAACAGCAAACCCTGGATTCATTAAAGCACAAGCCGTGGGCGCGTGCCCCAGGCCTAGCCGCTCAACGTGACGCATTAGCAGACGTGACCCTGCGACTTGCACAATAACACTACTAATAAGAGCTCTGCAGTCTGCTCTCTGCTCCTCAGACGTCATGAAGGGCATTATAACAAACCATCAGATGATCACACACGCCTGACATTCTCTACAGCGGTCTCAGAAAAATACAGCAGACCAGCGGATCTTTCACTCGTTTTCTTTTTTTCCTTCCAGTTGCATCCTTTTCTATTTTGCACACCAGCAACTAAATACTTACATGAAACTAAAACATACCAAATATTTCATCTGCATTCAGTTCAGTAGCATGATGATCTCTGGCCAAGAACGGAACCATATGTGCACGACTAGACAGACAGACTGTTGGTGCTTTGGTTAGATTTGTTGGTTGGTATTACTGGTTATAAATGTTCGTTTTGTCGGCTGGTGTTTTGGTTAGTTTTGTCAGTTGTTGTTGTTGGATGGATTAGTTGGCTGGTCTTTTTGTGTTAAAGGTTAGTTCCTTTTCAGGAACTCAAACTGTGCTATGGGAACGCCTCCAGCATGACCACGCTCTGAATCTGCTGTGTGATCGGTCCAATGGACGGGCGAGATGTCATAGGCAGGAGACATCAGAGACCAGGGAGCTCAAAAGCACGTGCAGAGATTCCAACGTTAGCTTTTCTCCTTCAACAAGTTCTCTCTGTGTCTCGTTTCTTGTCTATATGTCTTTTTAATTGTCGCCTGTCCTGTCATAATGATCATAAGGATTCATTTGACAAACTAAGACAAGGCAATGGGATGAGGGCAAGTTACTTTGTGAGTTCTGTGTAATCTCTGCCAGAGACATATGCTCTGCTTGACTTGCCTTGGAGCGGCGGCCGCTCTCTCAAGGGAGCCCGCACACTCGCTAAGCTCTGCTTCCTGAAGGCATTCTACTCGAGGGAAGTAGCCTTCACTAGCATTTCCCACATTTGTAGTACCGCAATCCCGACCAGGCAGAGCTGCGGCTGCACTCACGGGGAACACAGAGTGAACTGATAGAGGAGTTCTTTGTCCTGTCATTTCAGGGCTAGTCCACACCTTCAATCATCCAGGTATGAGGAGTAAGCAAGTGCCACGGGTTGAAAAGACACTCACGAGCCCTCTATCACCCAGCGCAGCTTTGCTTTGAAGGCTCTGTCTTTTGCCCCCAACACGTTTTGTTGTACACTGACACTTTGGGGTATGGGTACTCTGCTGAGGTCATGCTGGTATGTGTCTGCACACTACTGCTGTGTTACAGGGATGCCAGAAAGACCTGCTGAATGAGGCTGCAACTGTGCTCGTCGGCAGACGCATGGGGTCACGTATATAAGCGGTGCTACAACCCCCGTTTTTCAGCACAGGGGGCTTCTGGGCGAAGCAGTCCTCGATGAGACCAGCTCCTCATACTGAGAGGCTCTTCAGGAGAGCATCCCTTAATGCCGTCCCCTGCAGCAGGGCTGCAATTCTAAATGGCGCTCTTCTTTTGAATCTCCAAACCTTATGGTTAAGAGGTCCCAGTCTGGAAATCCACTTGGGGCAGGACTTCTGATTGCAGGCCCCTCTGGGATAGAGCATTGTCCTACCACATCACGCGGTGCCTTTTTCTACCCAGTGCCCTTGGCGATGCGCTCAGCCCTCTCCGCAGGATCATGACTGAGTTGCATCCCACCCCTGAGAGGGTCTCCAGAGTGGCTGATTCGTGCTCCTTATGGTGGTGTGCCCTCCAACCAACCACTTCTAACATCAGAGGCCAGCCTCAAGAGACCCATTTTAGATCTCAGGCAACTGAACCACTCAGTCAGTCAGCTGAAGTTCCCGATGCTCACACAGAATCAGGTCTGGTCATGGAGTCAGCTCCGAGGACTGGTTTGTCATGATAGATCTAAGAGATGCGTACTTCCACATCAAAGTTGGTGTAAGGCAAACCATGTAGACCCAGTCCACTGCCAGATTGTTTCAGTGCTGGAGTTCCTGCAGAGAAACTGTCCTCTGGCTTATGTCCTAGCACTCATAGAACGTATGTGACCGCCGTGACTGCTTGCCGTGTTCTAATTGATGGGTTTTCTGTGAGAAATCAACCTTTGCCCGCTTTATTTGTGGAGCTAAATGGTTGAAACCACTCACAGTCCTTTCATGGGGCTTGTCTGGTTCATACCTCTTTTAAACCACTACAGTCAGCGCCAGTCAAGTTTTCTGACCCTTAAGATGGCTGCCACTAGACAAACAATGCCACATTGAGTGAGGGATGCTATTGCCCTAGCCTACGAGGTGCGTGATCAGACTTCAACTCTAGGAGTTAGGGCCTATTCAACTAGGGGGCTTGCATCGTCAATGGCTCTGACAAAGGGTGCCCAGTTGCAGCAAGTATGTGATGTGGCAAGTTGGTCCTCTCCGCACGCATTTATCAGATTTAATAGTCTGGATGTCGATGGTACTTCGGGCTCACGGGTCCTTGAGTCAGCATCCAAGAGTCAGGTCTCGCACATGCTACACAACCCTGGGGGTCCAGACACTTTCAGTGCGGCGGCGTTGGTATTCTTGTTCTCAATAGCATTTTCTTGCAGTGTCGAGCATAGCTTTTGAAAGAGAATGTCTCGGTTACTTGACCCTGTTTCCTGAAAAAGTGGGCATCCTTTCAGACAAAATAGACCTGAGGATGTGTCCGGTTCATGCCTATTTACAAACTCCAGGTGCACAAAATCAAATGACATCACCTGGCTGAGGTTATAGAAGCCAAACTTTGCCTCTACAACCGGTCGAACAAAGAGCGTTCTCATTAGCGTTTTCACGCAGCATGTCGCTCCCACTTTTCCAGGGAACAGGGTTACAGTCAAGTTACCCGAGACGTTTTGTCGGTTGGTGTTGTTGGTTAGTTTTGTTGGCTGGTGTTTTGGTGTTAAAGGTTAGATTTGTCAGTTGTTATTGAAGGTTAGATTTGTTGTTTGGTGTTGTCGGTTAGTCGTGAAGGTCACCGTGGGCCAGGATGTCGTTTGTGTTGTAGAAGCTCGTCTGTCAGATCCTGTGGTGAAACAGTCGCCCCTGTGGGTAAATGCGGCCGACTGCAGAGAATCTAATTTATGATGTCTTGCCGGGTCTCTATCTCCTACAGAGAAGCTGTAAAGCAGCTCCATAAAGAGCCGGGAGCGCAGTGATTTATGCCCGTCTGAGTCTCCCATGTCTGGGACACAGTCAGTCAGTGATTCCTGATCTTCCCTGGAGCTCGTTAGAGCTCCTGCAACAGCAGGCGGTGGATCGGCTGCTTCCTCCAGGGCCTGTAAGATCACGACATTATGATGCTTCCCCAGAAACTGTAATTGAAACACCGTCCCAGAGTGAATGCTGCAGTTTAGTTCACTGCACAGATGAAATTATAGCAGTCACTCGTGGAAATCAATACAGGAACTGCACACTGCCTGGTACTGCTGGAAGAGATCAGTATGCACAGCATGTGAATGGTCTTCATGCATACTTGTATCACGCACATTCATGAAAACATGCGCCAATAATTATTTGATCAGTGTTTTTTAACCAGATTAAAATGTCATGTTTTTGAGATGATAACTGGCTGAAATGTGATGTCATGCTACAATAACATAACATACTACAGTGTGCACATACTATTAATAGTGTGCAGAGAGCAATCATGCTCAATCAGATGGAGGGAACATCGTCATCTGTCTTTCTCTCTCTCTGATGAAGTGAAGAGGTTTTTCTAATGCACTAATGGTCTTGTTAATTTCCTGGCCGAGGGGAAACTCAGATTTCACAGCAAACTGTCTTGGTGCAACACTAATGACTGAGCCAAATGAAATCCAGCGCAAATAACTGCTAATTACAGCACACACACACACACACTCGCTGTGGTTTGAGGCCAGTGAGACTCTTCACACTCCAAACAGCCGTTGTGACTCATATCACTGTGAATCTTCTCACTGAGATTCATTCTTAACTGCACAAGATCACTTCTCATGGACAGACTCATTACTGTAAGAGCTACTCACATCACCAGTGAGCCATATTTGATACATTTGCATTGTTCACCTTTTGTGTGTGTGTGTGTGTGTGTATTTATTGTATGAAGCCAAATAAGCACAATAAATCTCTTGCATGTTTCTTAATATGACAGTGTCAAGCTCATCCGCTGCCACAACTACTATTACAAATGTTTAGTCCGACTATCAGTTAATGGCAACATTCTGTTGACTTTTATTGGGTTTTTATATACAGCTAGTTACTGTAACCTAACACTAAACTAACATAAAACCTAAAAATAAAAAACATTAAATGACAGAAAAAAAGAGACTTATGTAATTTAAGTATTTTTACAAAATAAAGAAATACTGTAACAGGATTCTTTAGAAGAAGGTTTTAGGGCCAAACTATCCTAAACCAGCAGCAAAAATCCAGATGAAGCCAGCTTGAGTCACATGCTAACGTTTGATCTGATCCTGTCCTGTATATTCAGCTTTACACACACACACACACGTCTCACAAGGTTTTCAATGTGTTTCAACGAGGTTCTGCGGAAAGACTCATGGCACAGCTCTCCAAATGACATCTAACTCAAAACAACTGCAAGCAGTGATTAACTTCATCATTTCAGCGCTGTGTTCACATGAGTGATTCTGAACATTCACATTTCAACAGCTGAACGCTACACACACTCCACCACGCCAGAGAAATACAGCTGCTTAATGTCATTTTACCTTCATCATTCATGAGCCACATTTTCTGGATCTCTGTGTTTATAAAAACAGCAACAATAATAACAATAATCTGAAGCTTCAAGATGAGCTGAGCACTCACTGACAGAACACAAACTACACAGCATCTGCATACACACAACAGACCACGCTGCATACTATACGCTATACACTACACACTTGTGCAGTGAAGCTGTATTCTGTTCTTCCTGTGTGCATTTCTTCTTCCTCTCTTCCTGTTCTTGAGGAAACCCCTCGGCAACTGCTGCCATGGCAACATGATTAATCGCCGTTATTCCTCTCATTGGATTGGAATCGATCAAGAACTCCAGGACAAACAGGAACAGCACACAGGCGCACACACAAGCGCGCGCGCTCCGTGTCACCGCCGTGACCTTTGACCTTCAGATGAGTGTCTGAAACAGTCCCGTACGGTCCGTGTCTGAAAGTGTCCTCCCTGCGCGGCAGACTGACGCTAGCGTGTACATTAGTGCAGCTGTGAGGTGAGGTGATGAGCGTCGGATGGAGAGCGCCGCTGGAGCTCATTATCTCCGGCAGGAATCTCGTTACACCACACGCTCGTTTCTGCGCTGCAATCAGGGACGCCATTCTCATTCCGCCGAGAGACGACACACACACACACACACACACACACGATCGAAACATCCACCGGCAGAATTAATAATCAGCCTCTGCTCTTTTTATATCGATTCATTTAACCATTTATTGCTTAATTTCAGTTCTTTATCGTTTTATTTCTCACTTTTTTTGTGTATGATCGTCATCATACACATGCCTCATTCATATAACACTTAATAATAATATTTATTAAATCATGAACATTTATAGTGAGCGTGCATTTTGTTTCAGTTTCACTTGCTCCACGTCCAGTAAAGAAATCTACAAACTCTGTTTCCGGTCATACATCTTTCTTTAGTCTTGACAAAAACAAAACAAGTCAAATAGAAGAACAGAGTGATGGTAATGTATAATGACGAGAATTAAACTTTATTTATCAAACGCAGAGACGTCTCTGTAGTCAAGACCACGATAATCACTGGAAATCAGGCGTCATTAGAAGGTGCATCGAACAAAACATAAAAACATAACTAAAGAGTTATAAAAATTAAATAAAGGTAGACTTTAAAGATATAAGAGATATAAAGGAAACATAAACATATAAAAGTTGAAGCGCAGTGCACCTTCAGTCTGGACTGAAACAGAAGAATTCTTCATTACTGAACTGAATTACTGCTGATGGAATATAATAATATCAGACTGAAGTGTTTCTATAAGCATGAAGCTGTCCTGATCCGAGCATCCCAGCATCACCAACACCTGAAGGAAGTGTTTCTCAGCTGGTGTCAGACACTAGATGTTCGTGAAGACACGTGACGCGAGTGGTCCAGATCCAGACTCGTGGTCCACTGATGGGAGTGTTTTGAAGGCCGGTGCCCATATCTTGGAAAGCAGAGTGACCGATAACCAATATTAGGCTGATATAGCTTTATTTATTTGAATTCATATTTAAGAAATTTGAAATCATTAAAAAATGTTTAAATGTAAAAATGTTGATGTTTATTAGTCAATCAAAGATTTGTTTAAATGATGTATTTGCTGTGTGTAAACAGGAAAGTATTATAATGTTCTTTTATACTAATAATAATAACCAAACTAAGTCTGGTTCTCCCAAGGTTTTTTCTCCATTCTCTCATGGATGGGGTTTTGGTTCTCCTCTGGCTTGCTTAGTTGGGGAC
>JAUMHP010000052.1:334432-347500 GCA_032361065.1 Enteromius trimaculatus | reverse complement strand
AAATCGTCAGGGCAGCGCTGACAACACGTTTTTGTGTGAGTGTGTAACTGTGGTGTGCGTGTGCAAGGACGTGTGATTATTACAGTTAACTATGCGAAGTGATATGAAACTGTAATGCGGTCAAGAGAGCTGCCTGGAACTACGTTCACCGTCCGTCAGCCAATCAGATTCAAGCATTCAACGGCCCCGTAGTATAGGTTTAAAATAAAAATGTTGCAATGTAATACATTTTTCTCCTGGTCCTTATCTTAAATGGGTCATAAAAATATCAATAATTATTGATATCGACCGATATGAAACATCGTGATAAAGTTTTCAGCCATATCATCACCCAGCTCTAATGGTAATGCAACTGAAAAACAGTGGTGTATGTTTTCAGCTATATCAAATTCCTCTGATTGTGTGTGGAGAGCTTTGAAAAGTGACACAAGTATTGAGAAATATATACAAAATATATTATTTTACACCAAACTTCACCCAATTTACTTCATTGTAAAATTCAGTTTATGCAAAAACGGAAAATTGAATTTGGTGCATTAAAAATGTTTAATTAGACAAAGAATTTGTAAAATATGTTTCAGAAAAATAGCACAGTCAGAGTCATTGATTCATTCATTAAACTGATTCACTCAGTTGAGCCAACGAATCAATTATTTAATTGATTCAAATAATCTTCTCCCTATTATACATCATAATCTAAATGTAGAGATAATTCAACAACCAATAGACAGACAGACTCACTGCTTGTGCCGTGTGAATACATAAACGCACAAAATAATAAAATGCTCTTTTGAGTCTCTCAGGCAGAAAAAAGCAATTTGCCTCTATTGTAAGGATAATTATATAATGAAATTGAAGTAGTTCAGTGAATCGTTGAATGTTTCACATTTTCCTGATTAAAGAAACATGCGTTGTATTTTGGCTGGTATCTTCTGAGCGGAGCGGCTGAGGAGGAGAGATCTCTTACGCTCGTTTCATCTTCATTAAAGCGCTCATAAATAAGTTCAGCCTCCATCTGCCGTCTGAGCATTTTCAGCATTTTCTCATCTGCCTGAGAAACCCAACACATCAACCTACGGCAGAAAGCATTAATAACACGGTGACTTCATAAAACAAACGATCAATTAGCCGAGCGTATTTATTACAGTGTGTGAGACTGTAAATGTGGAACGAGGCGGATTATGATCTCCATCACGCCAGCATCACATGCTGCTCTCTCATATAATATTCATGATGTGGAGGTTATTATAACTCACGGCCTTCCTGAGCCGCACATCACAGGCTGCCATCAAACAGAAATACTGCATTCACATCTAATGGCATGTTAATGAGAGTTATCTTGAGGAGCTGTGTTCTTCAAGGGTCCACACGTGTGCTGAGGATCAATGCAGAGAGGAACAGCATTCACCACCAGCTTCCTCTGGATCTCAAACCCATAATCTCCATCCTGACGCCATCGCTCCAACAAACGCTGAACATCTGCAGCCTTTCAGCTTGTCTCTGAACCTCCAGCAGAAGAGAATCACAGTGACTCTGAAAACATCTGATAATGGAGGAGTGTCTCCGCAAACACCGGGAAGTCTGCTCATCAGATACAACTGACCACGAATCTCATGCCACTAGAGATCAGATGCAGCTCTCTCCGATGCTAACCTGGAAAACTGCTGCAAATCCAACAAGCCTCCTTTCCTCGAAAGCAGCACCCAGACTCCCAGACGTCACATGCAGCAGCTATGTTACTCATTTCAGACTCCTAACTAGGGATGCACCTATAAATAACGGCCGATATGTAATGCACGTTTTTATCAGTAAAGCCGGTTCTGTAATCAGCTGTAAATGCCATCACGTGCATGATTTCACATTGAGCCGTATATACTACACACATATCGGAAGGTGATTATCGGTGCATCCCTACTCTTAACATCATTCATGAGCTGATCCCGACAACAAGGTCTCAGCATTCAAAAATAAAAGGCCTTCAGCTGGAAACGGAGCGTTTAATCTAATCATCTCTCATTACCATCACTCTGTTCTTCTACTTGATAATGTTCAGTGCTTTGACACAATCTGTATTGTTAAAAGAGCTATAGAAATAAAAGTGATTGATTTTTTTAAAAGAGTTAACAGAAAAATACATAATAATGAATAGAATAAAATAAAGAAAATACTTTGGCCACATACCAACATTTAGGCTCGTACACACCGGGACGATTATCACACATGAATATCGTAGACGTTTAGCGCCTCGTGACTAAACAAAGGGCACTAATCTGAGTGTGTACATGAAGCATAAAACACAAAGCCAAAGCATCATTAAATAATAATAATAATAATAATAATAGTCTGTCTTGTTATTTTGGTTAGACGTTAAAAACTGGCCAACCAATGAGCTGATGCCCTTTTGTTCACGTGCCTGGAGCTGCAGCGCTGGGCGGAGCCGAACACACGGCAGTCAATAGATGGAGAGGCACTGAGACAAGATGAATAATAATAATAATGATAATAATAAATGAAGTGTGCTGGCAATGTTCAAAAAGTACTGATGCACACAATGAAATCTTTCACAACGTTTTGTACTGAAGAAAAAAAGGCTAATTTTACTTGAATAAATGTTAAAAGGATATTAGGCAGCTGATTTTAAAATTACTCAACTATGTTGGGTGAAGGTTTTTTTTTTGTTTTTTTTGTTTTTTTCACATTTCATTCAGTTCATCAACATCATTGACGTTCCAGGGCTCCTCACTTCTTTACGAAACAAAAGAGCCGCTTCGTGAATGTGATCAGCCCAGAGCCTGCAGCGTTTGTGTTTAATATCTCATCTAAATGATTCCTCGCTGGTTATATTTTAACTCTCTCATTAGACTGGAGCTAATGAAGCTCTGCTTAATGTCCTGAACGCGCCACGAGCGCGCGCGACGCGCAGCAGGTACAGCGTCAAACACACAGTAATGAGAAACTAATGTCCTCACGCAGAGACGCTCCAACCATAACTTAGCTGAGAGCAATTAGCGCGCTAAACTCTCAACAAAAGTTGAGAAGATGCCGATGTTTCCTGCGGAAGCACAGAGAAGCGTTCATCAGGCGGTCATCAGGCGGTCATCAGCGATAACGCGCGACTCTTCGTAAACCTGAGCGCCGGAGTGAAGACGCCTGAACGCTCCCTCGAGGAGCAGGCCTCTCTGAAGCTGTCAATCACTGCGAAGGAGAGCGATTTAATAAAACATACTTCTCACCCCGGCTGCAGATTAATTAAACATCGTGACCTTCAGAGAATACGCGTCAGTTTGAAGAGCGAGTCCCGAGCGAAAACAGCGCTTTGTTTAACATAGAAGAACAACAGAACATCATTTCCACTCAATTCAGCTCAACGGTACAGCAGGAGAACATATCTATCTATCCATCTTCCCTGTTTTCTTTTCTTTTTTGTCTTTGTTTTTTTATAATAAAAAATATACAGGCATGTAAAATAGACTTAAACTGACAATCAAATAATATTTTAATAAAAAAAAAAACATAATACAACATTTTAAATATTACCATTTCTTATTCATAATATGAAATATAAAATCATTCATCATATTAACCTCTAACAAAATCTCAATAATAATAAAATATATGTGAAGAATATTGAAAAAAATAAAATCTCAGTGATACTTAAACTAATTCTGACATGAACACAAATAATAAATAGAATAAAAATGAATTCAGAAAGAAAATGGCCATAAAGAAGCACAATCTAGCGCAGGAGGAGAGAGAGACAGAGACTGCTGAGACGAGCAAAGAATCAGGGGAAAAAAGTTGATCAGAAGAAAATTAAACTGCACTGAACCTTGTAAACAAATATTTCAACAATGTTTAACTGCCTTTACAAAGCGACAGGCTCAGTGTGCTGTGAAATAGTGCTGCAGCGTCGCCTGGAGACTTATTTTACGAGCCGCAGACTTCAGGAGAGAGAGAGAGAGAGAGAGAGACCCGGAGAGAGCGCTGTGACGCGTCTCTGCAGGAACGAGCCGCGCGTTCACCTTCAGCCGCTCCGTTCTGCGCTCTGATTGGTCGGCGCGAGCATCAATCACACAGCGCTGCGGGCGGCCTGACGGCGTCGTCATGGCAACAGGCTCGGCTCAGAGGCTGCACTGAAGTACAGTCATTCAGTCCCAGAATGCCTCGCTTCTTACAGCATCAGAGAATCTGGAGTCTGACATGTGTTTCCAGCTCACTTCTGAAGACTGGAATCAGTGATCTCTGATCTGAGAACTGGGTTTGATGCTGATTCAGACCCCACTAGCGTTACGTCATACTCTGACAAAATAAAACACACTATATAGAATATCAACAGAGATATGATCACTATAAATCCAAAAGTATGACTTCTCTCCTGAATAAGAATTATATTTATCTTTCTGAATGATTATTAGTCATCACAGTCAATGATCCAGAAACATTCACGTTTGGTATGCGAAGATGTCTTAAAATTATATTAATATTTGTATGTATGTTGTCACTTAGACCACATCATTTGATTACATTTTGACTTGAATATGAATACATATAAATGGCAGCCTAATTATTATTATTATTATTATTATTTTCACAGTTACAGTATTTGAAGACCACATGTACCTTTCACTGGTTGTTACAGAAAATGCAAGAAATAAGGAGATTTATTTAATGAGACAGAAATAACAGTACAGTAACACCGGCGACACATTTCATGAAAAAACATTTTACAAGAGGTCTGCTGCAAGATATCAAACCAGATATCAAAGACATATCAATCCTGGTATACGCACTGAATTTAGTTGAATCCATTTCTTCTATAGTTATAGCTTTAGTTATAGATATGACATACATAGCATAAGAAGACAACTGCTGAATAAATACAGCAGTATAAAATATATAATGAAAACAAAATAATACTTTCCCAAATCTTTTTCATATTTTTGGCACACACACACACACACATGTGTTCTGGGGTCTCTTCATAGGTGTAATGGTGGTTCTACTGTACAGACTGTATGTGGTATTGTCCTACACTGACCCTACACCTAAACCTACCCCTTACAGGAAACACTACACACTTTTACATTCTCAAACACTTCATTCTGTGTGCTTTATAAGCTTGTTTCCTCATGGGGACTTTGTGGGGACAATTGGTCCCCATAAGGTGAAAAATACCAGGTACACACACACACACACAGAATAATCTCTATCTCCTCAGATCTGTCTCCGGTTTGTTCTGCAGCACTAAATGACTCTCTTTAAATGATTCCACTGAACCAGCATGAGTGTGTGGAGCGAATAAACAGCTCATGTCCCGCTGCGCGTGTGTGTGTGTGCAGGTCATCAGATCATGTGTGAGTCCAAGTCAAACCATCTGCTGTGCTTTCAGACACTCTCGGATCACCTGCGCAGATCAGAGCGAGCTCTCGCTGTGTGTTTTAATGCAGTGCTGCTGGACACACGAGCATCCGGCCCCGAGAGCAGGTGAAGCCACCGGAACCCAGCCACCGCTCGCGCCCTGCCCTCCCAACACACACACAGCCTGGCTCAGCTACACACACACACACTCTCACTGTGTGCCAGAGGAACAGAGCGGTGGCGTTCCTGCAGGAGACGGGATTATCTGGCGCTCCGGAGGGACTCATCTCAACACGCCACCTTTGTCTCACAGAAAAACCTGTTTACATGCATCTCTTCCACAGGAACGAGGGAATTAGCGATAGAAGACACCTTTGAAGTCGCTCTGGCAGAGATCAGGATGCTTTTGTTCCTCGGTTCAGTTTGTGTGTCATGAGCGTGAACATCTCTGAATCTGCCAGTGACTTAGATGACCTACACCTAAACCTACCCCTTACAGGAAACACTACACACTTTTACATTCTCAAACACTTCATTCTGTGTGATTTATAAGCTTGTTTCCTCATGGAGACCTAACTAATGTCCCACAAGATCAACATTTACTGCTATTCCTATCCTTGTGGAGACATAAGGTGATAAATACCAGGTGCGCACACACACACACACACTCTCTCTAACACACACTGCACCTTCTCCATCACAATCAGGGACATTTCCAGAAAATTCAGAAGTTCATCTAGTCTGTTTCTCTGCAGAGGAGCTGTCAGACTAGAGCTCACTGTGAAATCCAAATGGCGTTGTTTTCCATCTCATGTTTTCTTGATGTTGTAATGCTGAAAGGCAGCTTCTCAAACCCGTCCTGGAGACCCAAGCACCTTTCATACGTCTCCCTCCAGTTCAAGTCTTAGAGACTTAGCTATGAGCTAAGTTGGGTCAAACAAGTTGGGTCAGGTGTGTTTAACGAGGCAGACATTAAAATCTGAATAAAACATGCTGTGGCTGGGGTCCCCGTGATAGGTTTGAGAAGTGCTGCTTAAAAACCCTTAAAAGAGTTTCTTCTGCTGAACACAAAAGAAGATATGCTGAAAAATGTTGGTAACCAAACAGCTGATGCCACTGAATAATAATAATAATAATAATAATAATAAGCCAATTACCTGGGTTCAAGCATTTAAAGGCCTTTGAGGCTGTACAGGGGAACCTGGATGTGTGGCAGAAAGTGAAGCACATCCAACAATAGGCTCACAGACACGCAAACAGAAATGAAACGGTTAAACTATTATATTGATACAAACACAGACACACAGAAATGAAATGGTTTGTTATTAATTAAAAGCATACACTCATATATTATATTAATACAAACACATCTTCTCTTTTAGAGTTATTTTCATGTTTCAATGTAATGATTATTTGGCGAAATGGTAAAAAAAACTTTAACTAAACGTGATTTTAAATGTTATAATACTGGTTTTAGGTTATTGCTCTACGTTCAGTCGGAACTCGTCTGTCACATGTTTTCACCAACTTTTTTTTTTTAAGTTTTATATATTTTGGGTTTATACTATGTCGCCCAATTTTTACATGAACCAATTACAGCTAACCAAAGGTTTTTCTATTTTTGTGTTTTTCATTTGTTACATTAAATTTTTCTACTCTTTCATTCTGTTTTGTTTATTATTGTTTTCTGGATTCTCCCCATTTGCTCCAGCACCCAGCTGTCAGTGAGCTGTTTGTCTGGCGCACCTGCATCCTCTCACTCGCTAACGATGATCTCTATTTCTTCTGGTTGTTCTCTTTGTCCTGTGTCAGTGTGTTCTGAGAGTTGTGGGTTCTAGTTCTCTTGTCTAGTCTATGATTCTGCTCTGCCCAGTTGGTGTAACGTGTGTTTTGCCCTTAGTGCTCGCTCACCTCGGATTGTTTCTCTGGATCTGACCTTTACTTTGGCTTTGGATTCGGTGTCTGGTTGCTGTCTGCACCTCGCTCCACCTGTTACCGCTCTACTACTCTCACGCTTCCGATTTGTATTCGTCGCTCTTCTCTCCTGGCACTTACGGAGGCTGAGCGCCCTGACCGACAGGGTTTGGACTTTGGATATTGGCAATATTTTTGAGATACGTCAATGTCCTCGTAGATCCTTATTGGACATTGGACAATGACACTGCATTCGAAATTTCAAGTCGATCCAACTAACGGTTTCCTAGAAACAGTTTGTTCAACCTTATAGCGCCCGCCCAGTGGCAGATCTGGCAATTTGTTTTGATTTGACCAATGTTCTCTTTAATACACATATGTACTGAGTTTGCTGAAGATATCTAATTTCGTTCCCGAGTTATAGCCACTTGTTGAAACATAGGTCCTCAACTTTTGAACGTTTTTGGGCCCCATTGTAAATGTGAGAGGAAATTTAAACTTTAAAAAAAAAAAAAAAAAGTATTATTATTCACTGTCCACAGAATTTTTTTTTCAGTGGTTTGGTTCCAATCAGGTGAAAAACCTAGGACTAGTTCGCAAAAGTAGGTTTCAGATATACGTTGAATTTGCGGAAAAATGGTGCTTTGTACACCCCAAATCACAGTGACCGTTTTTAATTACCATGGACCCGAGGATCCCAGAAATGTAAAACACTTGAGTCTAGGAGTCATTAGCACAAATGCGTTCCTGATTGCTGTAGTGCCCCCTATGGGCCAATTGCTACACGCTCGAACCCCTAATAATAATAATAATAAATACTATGGAAGTCGATGTTTACCAAACGTTTGGTTACTAACATTTTTTTTTTATATATTGAATGTTCAATAGAAGCAAGAAGCTCACACTCTTTTTAAAATTTTATTCCTTTAAATACGTCTTAGTAATCACAACCACGCCTGACCAGTTGGTTTCATTGAACTATAACCATTTAATAAATTGTTTAAATTAAAATGTTTACATTTACAGTAGATGGCTATGACATATTTCATATTTACAGAAATTCTACATTTCTGGATTTATGACTTATTACAAAACTATAATCAGAAACAGTAGGGGAAATGAAGACATGAATCATCGGCACTGACATCTTTTAAAATGTAGTCGTTCGCAAATGAAATAATTCCTTTTGTTTCTGATAGTGCTGCACAACGGACCAGACCATGTTTACGCTAACAACCTCCTCAAACCTTCAGAAAGACATGAAGCACCAAACCACCAAACCATGTAATACTGACATAAAGAGAGAGAAAATCCTTTCACTAGTTTCAGCAGCTCCTGTTCTACACTGATTTATTCTACTTCTGAATGTCATCATTCCTGTTTAGTGTGGACAGAACATCTGCTGATGTCAGTATGAGAGAAGTGCTGGAGTTCTGATCCGTCTGAGACGGTCAACAGGATTCAGACGGGCAGCGAGAGTCCGTGGTGAGCGATTCACTCAAAGATGACGTGAAGGAAAACATCAGAGCGAGCAGCATTTACAGACAACAACAGGCTCCCAGCAAAACGAACGGCAACCGATGAATTATTGAGGGCTACCTGGAAAGAAGAAAGGAAGACTGAAATGATTCGTCTTTGAAAAACACAAATAGCCGGAGCCCCGAACACCACACACGCTTATCTTCATCAAAGTAAAAAGCAATGGGTGAACAAATACACATATCAAACAAAACACGTGTAGTGAAGAGACCCAGCCTGAGGGAAGCACAGCGCGGTACACGAGACGTATCGCAGTCGACGCAGCCGTTAAACAGAAGTGCTCATGAGTTTGCGTCAAAGCAGACGTTACTAAGGCAGGTTAGTCAGACCACAGGTTAACTAACTACCTGACTAGTATGGGAACGGAGGTCTGATACACATGACGGGGAACGAACGCTCGTGCCATCTCTAACCTCAAAGCTCCTTCAGCAGGGTTTCACGGTCTGAATCTCCTGACACTGACGGCTGGGGAATATTAATGAGTTAATAAGTACAGGACTGCTGGGATGAAGCGTGTGTGGGATCTTCTCGCTCCTCTCACACTCCGTGGTCTCATCGTCAGGGCAGGATAGTTTGACCACAAGGTCAGTGAGCTGCTAAATCCAATTAAATCCAATTACCCAGCAGTCCCTGCTCTGAAAGAGAGTTATATCTGAGAGCGGGTGCGGCCCAGCCGGGTGTGTGTGTGTGTGTGATCCCAGTAGGCCTCAATACATCTGAGGTCTGTTCAGTCATAAGAGGCTCAGAACCAGAGACGGAAACCCTGGAAAATCAAGGTCTGCTCCAGCACACCGGGAATGCAGCTCCGCGGAAAGGACACACTGACCTACTGCAATAAACACGACACGAGTCTGATGCTGGACGCCAGGAGGAACGGAGCTGGATCACTCAGTTACTCTCAGAACAAAGCTGCAGAAGAATGACTCAGACAACCACAGGTTTATTAGGCTGCTTTAACTGCTGTAATGTGTGATGAAACCCTCCCGTTTCAGAAATGTGGAGAAGAGGAAGTGTAGAGGGTTGGAGGAGGTGAGAAAACAACCAACACAGACCTACAGCACGCTCATTATACAAACAATAATGAGTCAATAGCAACATATACTTAAAACAGAGAGAACGGTGTTTAACTGAATTTATGGTTTATATATCACTGTTTGCGGCGTATCAAAAACCCGTGGCGTTCATGATCAGATGCACCACTGTGTCACATGATGTGTGTGCAAACACGATGTAGGTTTAGAGCCAGAGAGAATATAAAACATGAAGTCCAGATACGAATCATGATCCACGCGGTGAGTGCTGTTAAACTGATTGTGGTGTTTCGCACGTCATGTTTACAGAGACTTGAATTCTCTACTATGCTTGCTGTGATCATATAATCAGAGGGAAACACAAACAATACTTTTTTTTTTACTGTAGCACCGAAGATATGAGGCCTTGCATCGAGATCTGTCTCTGAATGACACCGAGGGAAGAAGCAGCAGGCGAATATCTTATGCAGATATTTTTATGCTCAGTACAGTGCAGTGATTGGGTTGAACAGTCTCTTTCTCATGAATAAATGCAGAAATGAGTGACGTACTGTAGATACAGCCCTCTCCAGCACCGCAGCATATCTAACACATGCCGAGGCCGGCTCTAACCCTTCCTGTGATGTAACCTCTACTGTGCTTTTCAACCCGGAAGAACGACATTTTTCAGAAAAATTAATTAATAAATAAATATATATATGCATCTGGATTGGTGGAAAGCTCGTTATGTTCTCCTCATTTTACTGATCAATGCGTCTCGTGTTTTAAACACACCATCTGTCTCCCTGCGGAGGAACAGAATTAGACGCCTGCGACCAAACCTTCATGAGTGTGTTACGAACACCAGCCGGAGCACGTGTGTGTGTGTGTCGTTTCACAGGCTTACATCTGTGTCACAGCGCAAGAGTGTTTCTCTGGCCAGAATGTGTGCGTGAGTGTGTGTGAGAGTGGGTTTGAGTGTGTGTGAGTGTGAATGTGTGTGGTCGCCTCTTATCGCTCTCTGCCAGACCCGCTCAGCACACAAACACTCGTCTGCCCGCAGGCCGTCCATCACACATGCCTGGCGAAATGTCAGCGAGCTAGTGAGAGAGAGAGAGTGTGTGTGTGTGTGTGCACCTGGTATTTATCACCTTATGGGGACCAATTGTCCCCACAAAGATAGGAATAGCAGTAAATTCTGACCTTGAGGGACATTTCTATGCTTGTTCCCTCATGGAGACCTAACAAATCACACAGAATGAAGTGTAGTGTTTCCTGTAAGGGGTAGGTTTAGGTGTAGGGTCAGTGTAGGACTATACACTGGGGTTAGGGTTCGTATCACTCCGTCACTCACCTGTACCAAACACAAAGCATGCTGGGAAAGCGAACTCCTCCCTGCTCTCTCTCTTTCAGTCTATTCTTCAGCTGCTGTAGATACGTGACCGTCCTCACTAATGACAGCTATACATCACACTGATGACAGCAATGCATTCTGGGAAATTGCTCTCTCATAAACATTGCTTTTCTAGTCATGCATCACTCTGAATTTCAATTCAGCTTTATTCTCCTTTCATTTTTAATTTAGTGATTTTAACTTCTGCTTTAATACGTAAGTGATCAGACTGCAATGGTTTTTGTTTTTTTTACCCAGAAACATTCACTGTATTTGTCTTCATTAGCTGTGGTTTAAGCAGAGGAAACAGAGTTTAATGGTCTTCTATGATGGAGATCATCTCTCTCTGTCTGTCTGTGTCTGACGCTCATGAAGTGATGTTTGTCTGTCATTAGCACGCGTCTAGTTTATTGTGTTTGGTCACTCGTGTTCACAGCTGAGGAACCGGAGCTCTTCGAACCCTTGTGATTCTCATTTAGTCCTGGATACCATTGAACTGAGCATCTGCCTCTTGTGAACCACTGACGTCACACACACACACACTAATGATCATTCCATCAGCCTCACAGAACAGTGTTTAGCGAAGCATGGTTTGGTGTGTTTGCTCAGATCATCTGTATGTCGTACAGAATCAGACTCCATGATGACAGTCGACTGAAGAAACTCTCTGCGAGTCTCGTGTGTGTTAAACACATCTCGGTGCAGCTTTCATTCAGTTTCACAAACGGAGGGACGAGTTATTTTTGGTGTCACACATGCTCAAACAGCCATCTGCTCGCTGAGAAACACTTCCCATGACTCCACAGAGAGAGAGGGGAGATGAGGAATACAGCAGTGCTAACTAACTGTACAAAAACAAGCTGAAAACTTGAGCAGGACCACTGCAGAACATCTGCGCTCACACACACACACACACACTAATGAAGGCTGACCCAGAGATCCTCAACTAGCCTCCGTTAATCGACGATCAGCGTGTGGGCACGGAGGAGCAGGGCCGAACACACCAGTGAAGTCCAGGCAGAAGATGTAAAATAATCACCTTTTATTAATTCTGCTTTAGTGCTGCAAAGATCAAAAGGTACGGCTGTGTGATAGATAGAGATAGAGATATATATAGTAATCGTTGGTTTGACGATGCGTCTAGACTAGTCTAGACTAACAAGAGTGTTCTTTCACTCCATGATTCAGTCTATTCTGTGTTTTAGGTCAATACGGGTGCTGTGTGTACATTAATGAGGGGAAAAATTAACTTAAATGATTTTAGCAAATGACTGCAAAATAAAGAGTGAAACATTTTTAATTAACCCTTTCCGTACCCACTGTATGTATAAATCCCATTCATGTTTAATCATTGATTTTACTAAGGCCTATCAGGATAATTATAACTTGAGATTATTAAAATCATAATCAAACAAACTATCTTCTCTACTTCCAGTTTCTAGCGTGGAACAGTTCAACATTTAATCTGATTCACATTTTATCTTGAAAAATGACTTTTGTTACTACTGCCCACTGACTTGGTAGTAATTGTTATTATCCAATTTATGAGCCAATATATTATCCAAATCAATCATCTTAAGACGCACACATCTAATCAAGTCACTTATATTTCTAGAGCTCTTTTAACAATACAGATTGTAGCAAAGCACTGAACATTATCAAATACAACAACAGAGTGATGGTAATGTATAATGACGAGAATTAAACTATTTATTTATAGTTTGTGTGTGTGTGTGTGTGTGTGCATCTGGATCCGTGTGCATCATCTAGGTGTTCTTGTGCCCGCCTCCCGAACAGTGTTAGGTAGATTGTTCCAGAGTTTGGGGCTAAATAAGAAAAAGATCTGCCACCCGC
>JAUMHP010000052.1:318225-334332 GCA_032361065.1 Enteromius trimaculatus | reverse complement strand
AAAGATCTGCCACCCGCAGTAGATTTTGATATTCTAGGTATTATCAGATGACCAGAGTTTTGAGAACGCAGCAGACAGAGCAGCCATCAAGTGTTAAACAGTGTTCTAGATTTTGCAAGTCTCCACTTTCTCTGGGGAGCATGTCCTCGAACCCTCCTAACAATCTTCTTTCCAGGGCTTCTGTATGAATCATACCCTGCGTACGACTCCGGGGATGAGATCGAGACACTTGCACACACCTCCAGGAGTAATCCCAGACAATAAATGATTTTCTGACAGTTCAAGTGTTTTTTTGACGTCACCAACATTTGACATTTACACAATCACTCATTTAAGTTTAATATTTCAGCAACATTAATCTTAATTTATACATGTGACTATGTCTTCTGTCACATTATTAGCGTGTTTCATCATGAGATTAATATATATACTGTATAACAAATCACGCTGTATGCCTGATCAGATTAAAGATTAAATCTCCCCCAAAATATAAGAACTTTTCTAGAGAACTAGTTTCTATTTACTGTATGCTGATCACTGATGAGATTTAGCTGCTATTTATTAAAAAAAAATACAGTAATGTTATAACAAGAAATACCAAGCATGAGACTGGGATTTGTACCAGGATGTGTTTGTGCACGTTCAGAAATAAAAAGGGTTTTAGGAGCATCTAAAGAAGGACATGAGAGTGTAGATCTGAGCGACTCTCTCTCCTGTGTTTGATGCGAGTGTCTCTCACCCTCACTGCCTGAATCACTCATAATCCAGTTCAAAACCATCAGAACCGGACCGAGAGAAACATGAGCTGCAGAGTTTCGGATCTGTGATTTACTCAGTTTACAGGAAAACACCCTCCAAACAAGAGGAAGTCACCTCACAAACCACAGCTGCACTTCCTGTGCTGCGATCAATAATACTGAGAAACTCAATCAATCATTTACTTCAGCACACACACATGATCCAAAACTGGAAAACTCTCACACACACACACACACACCTAAACATTATTCAGTTAACCAATAACTCCTTTAAGGACAGGATCTGAGTGTCATGGATTCAAATAAACACAAAACCAATCTAAAGACTTCACTGCAGCGGAAACCATCATAAAGACCGGAGGAGGAATAAAGTGTGTGTCTGGACCTGGAGCGTGTGTGACGAGAGAGCTTCAGATCAATGTTTCTCAGAGCAGTCTTATCAAACACAGCAGCTCAACAGCCGCCGTGGGCGACACACTTCTCACACCTCGAGATCTTTCTTCTGAAACAACCGAGCGTCTCGCTGCTTCTCACACAAGAAGATGATTCAAGACCAAAACCCAACACGTCTGGACTATTAAACACATCTAAACGTCCTTCCCAGTGCAGTGTGTGTGTGTGATATCATCAGCTTCATTTAAGAGCAAGATTTTGCATTAGATCATAACTGGCTGACCAAACCTGAGTTGATTTGGGTTTCATCAAACAGGAAGTTAAGAAATACTGGAACTGAATGTTTTCTGAATATATTAAAAGACTCTGCTCATGTACAGTTTACTGAATTGCAGTGCAAACTCAATAGCTAACAGCATTCAGGAAGAATGTTATTCCACAATGGTCTGTTGATTCACTTTAAATTAATCATCGAGGTCTACATGTGATCTGTGGCTGATCTCAGGAGAAATTAATCTGCAGAGCTTAGAAAAACATCCAAAGACTGCTATACAGCGTGTGGCTAATCATGCTCAGCGCACGAAGAGTAATGGTTATTGTGCTGTGGGATCGGTTTCCCATACATTTATTTATTTGTAGGGACCTGCCACCCTATCAGCATTTTCCGAAAGGCTTCATCGAATAAACATGAGCACGTAATGCACGTATAAAAATATATCACTGTATTTTCTGAAGGAAGACTGTCTTTAGTAAATTTAATTTTCATTTCACCCTGCAGGTAAGATGGCGTTTGTAAGCTCAGAACTGCTTCGTCTACAGCTGTTACCGGAAACCTCTCGTTTCTGAAGAAGGGGCGGCCAAAGATAAATCAGACTATGAGGCAAAAAGGAGATGCTATGCCCTCAGCGTTGTGTGGCATTTCTCATCCGTGACTTCAGTTGAAATTTCAGATTCAGAATCTGACACCAACTGATTAATATTCTCAGTAGCGCCGCTTCCTGTACGCAGCGTGTAGGGCACCAGCTCCCAGGGGCACCATCCCAGAAAAGACAAGAAAACACTTTCGTTCTATAATTATTAAAAATGTGTACATGAACAGAAAAATCTAAACATGAACACACATATGATATATTATATATATTAGATAAAGATAAACGCAGAGCAGTGTGAGCACACGTGACCGGCGTTCCTGCATCTCGCTCTCACCTGTGTTTGTGACTGAACACAAATAATCATAATTGATGGACAACTAGGCTATATCAGAGAAAATACATCAACCCCGCACAGAGAAAGAAAAAAGAGCCGGTGCTTCAATTTCAGGTATATATACGTTTATAATCCTGTGAAACATGTTTGACCGGCGTTAGTAGACGGATGTGTTTTACACAACGCATCTGACTTAACATTGCAGTTTCCATGCCGTAAAAATAACGAGGCATTATACGGTAATTATGGTTTCATTGAATAACACTGTAACAATACATAGAGTAATACGATGCCTGCAAAGGCCTGATAATCGACGATCCAATCTTTGTTTAATATTGACCAAACATTTAATTCAAATATTCATTTAATTTATTATAATTTATTTTTTAATTTGGCCACTTTTTGTAATAGAAATGATTCAGCATATTTAATTTATTCAACAAAAACCTGGACGTTTGTTTCGTGTGATTTCTGAATGCTTAAGATCATTAAATCAATCACATATAGTTTCTGTCTAGGGCTACAATTGTAATTTATAAATACAATGTAATTACAATTAATTTTTTACTTCTATATTTATAGAAAGTTGTATTTTGACCCGTATAGGGCAGTAGGTGTTATTTTGAGGGAGGGAGCACAACGACACCACAGCGCAGGGCACCAGCGGCTCTGCACTGAACTTCCTGCTCAGCTACTACCACATATTTGACCTGATTGTAATCTGACTGTTTTATACAGTTCTTATAATTTGTGTTTTAACATTTTTTTGATTGATGTTTTGTTTTCTTTACAATATTATACATCAAAAATAATCTCTTTTTTTTTTTTTTTTTTTTCAGGCTACTTAAATTTACTTTTGGCTATCAAAAACTGAAGAGTGCCTGCAGTCAGATGCACAACTCCAGCTAATAAAACATCAACTACTGACTCACATTAGAACGAGTTCTTCATGAGCTTCTACAGATTAAAATGCAGAATAATATTTTTGTTTGTAACAGCACTCACTGATTAGATCACAAGACAACACGGCACTGTTCAAATGTTGACATAATGCTTGACTAAAGTAATTTAAAGTACAGTGTGTAGTGTTCAGTGCTAGTGTTTCCATTCGACTCTCCACAGTCTCCAGGGGTTTTCCAACTAAACATGCCGTTAAAGTCAAGATCTACTGATTCCACAGTTCTCTAATGAGAGATCTCCAACGATAAACATCCACACATGCTGTGTGTGTGCGTGTGTGTGCGTGTGTGTGTGTGTGCGTGTGTGTGTGTGTGTATGTGTGTGTGTGTGTGTGCGCGTGCGCGTGTGTGTTTGTGTGTGCGTGCATGCGTGTGCGTGCGTGTCTATGTGTGTGTGTGTGCGTGTGTGAGTGCGTGTGTGTGTGTGTGTGTGTGTTGCTCATTGTTGCAGCTGACTGAACAGATTACAGATCTGCTCTTAAGTAGTTCTATATTTAGATTGAACATGAATGCATGTCAAAAAGTGTGTTTAGTGAATTTGAAATACTTTTTTCTAGTTTAAATCATTACAACTGAATACACACGATTACTGAAATAAGTAATTAAAGTAGCTACCCTAACCTAACCCTAACCCTAACAAATGAACAAAAAAAAAGACTTAAAAAAGAGCTTGGTCTTGTAACAGCACTCATGTGTCTCAAAGCACAGCATCCATAGAAAGCCACTATTAAGCTAGTTAACATACAGCACTACTAGTGAAGGAGGACTGATTCGGCACTGATTCAGGAAGTTATTCAGAAACCGTCTCCAGGTTGCATTCTGAATATTTTCAGCTGTGTGTGAAACTCAAAAGCTCCAAAACCGCTGCTGTGTTTGTGGCTCGACGACACTTTCAGAGCATCCTCCACTCCATGCGTGAGTTTTTCATGTGTCAGACACCTGGCAGCTCATTAATATACATTATTATGATGAATATGCATGCGACCAGAGAGACATGTATTTATGAAAGAGTTCTGCAGTTTATCACAGGACACGCAGGTCAGTGGCTGCAATCGTTACCATGGAAACCACTGCCTGACAACACAACACTAAACACACACACACACACACACACACACTTACATCTTTTCTCTCCATTCTCTCATGGATGGGGTTTTGGTTCTCCTCTGGCTTGCTTAGTTGGGGACACCTGATTTCCAGTGATTATCGTGGTCTTGACTACAGAGACCGTCTCTGTCATTATACATTACCATCACTAAAAGCGCTATAGAAATAAAAGTGATTGATTGATTGACATGGACTCACTTGCTGCTCCTCTCTCACACACACACACACACAGATGTTGAGTGAATGTTTCAGGTGGATATCTAAACCACAACTTAAACTACAGAAATGTCCTTGCGTTATGTAACATAATACTGAAACAAGTGACATTTATTTTAATAAAGTATATTAAGAGCATGAATTTGAGTCACTACATTAATGATTTCTCTGCAAAAACCTTGAGCTGACTTCACTCATCCATTAAAATCAGCTGGAGAGCTGCTGGGTCCGGATCATTACAGATATGTGTGTGTGTGTGTGTGTGTGTGTCTGTGTGTCTACAGCAGACTCAGTAGAGATGGAGATTTCAGTGAGATGCTCATTTATCTCTACTGGTGACAGACTCAGGTGAAAGTCAGACTCAGCTGCTCTTTCCTCACGTTTACTCAATAAAAAACAAAGAAAGCATATGCAGACGTGTCACTTAGTCATTACATCACAGGATGGAGATGTGTCATTTCCTGCTGCAGGTCGTCACATGACATGTTTGCCCACACTGAAGCGCTCCAAAGGTCAGAGCAATTACAGGGAGCGTATGACATTTACACGGACGACAAGTCGCTTTAAAACCATCATAAAATATGTGTGAAAGGCTTTTGAATGTGACGGATTGAAAAGTTTCATCAGAGAAACGAGGGTAATTCAGACATTCACCACTCCAGACGTGTGTGTGTGTGTGTGATGACAGTGAATGAACACACACTTACTGCTTTAACACACAACAAAACTGTCTGAAAACATGCGCTGCCAATCTGACCGGCTGCTTGACTCAAGAAGCTGCTTTTATAAAGCACTAAACATCACAGATGTTATAGTTAAGCTGAAGCTGCTATTAATTGATGTGCTTTGATTCATTATACTTGAACTGAAACCATTAAGAAACACGTTCATTGCTTGAAATGAAATTAAACATAAATGAAACATCATTTTAAACATCATTTCAACAAATTTGACAGACCTGTTGTCTGTTTTCACACACTGATTATATCTGATACTGGATCTCCTGATTCACTTTCTGATTATATCAACCATGAACCACATCCATCCCATAATTACACAAAACTACTACTAACAGCTATAAGTAAGGTTTGTGAGCTCTCGGTGGTGCAAACATGTTAAAACAGTAACAGCAAAAAAATAAAAAACATCACACTGAAAGAAAAGCAGGAAAAGCCAGCAGATCCCCCAGAATCCCTGAGAAAGAACACAAGACTGACTGCAGATCAGTGCTGATGGGTACATACTGCTGAGATCTGAACCCATACCACACACACACAGGCTTTAATGGTGGTTTAGATCTGACCTGTCGCACCGTTAGCGTTACGGTTATTTGTCTATTTAAGTGAGGAATCATTGAATTAACAGCAGGACAGTATGGAGTGCCACAAGGCTCTGTCTTAGGCCCCTGTTATTTCCAATATGTCTGTAGCTCCTTCGTAACATTTTTGAAAATATGGGATTAGTTTCCATTCTTATGCTGATGATATGCACCTTTTTATTCTTGACCAGTTATCTAAGCTTTGACCAATAAAATTTGACCGATAATTTGTCCTACTAAATTTAGATAAGCAGCACACATAATTTATTACACTACAATTTGCATCTAGGAAAGAAAGGACAGGAAAGGACGTGACATGTGGCCAGGTATGGATTTCCATACTAGGAATTTGCGCTCTGCATTTAACCCAACCAACCCTCACAGCAGTGAGAAGTGAACACACACACACACTGTGAACACACACCCGGAGCAGTGGGGGGAACTGGGCCTTGCTCGAGGGTCTCTCCTCAGTCGTGGTATTGAAGGTGGAGAGAGCACTGGTCATTCACCACAATCACCTAGCTTACACATCTAGCTGCGTGAGAGTACTCAGTTTTGCTTTACTACACACTAATTTCCCTAATACTGTAAAGCTGCTTTGACACAATCTATATTGTCTATATTAAAAGCGCTGGATAAGTAAAGGTGACTCGTATCGAAAATCATATTTCCCATGTTAGAAAAATAGCATTCTTCCATCTTAGAAACATTGGCAGACTACAAAACATGTGAAAAGCTAATTCCCGCATTCATGACCTCTAGACTGGACTATTGTAACGCACTGCTAGCTGCTGTCCTGCATCTTTAATACACAAGCTACAGATGCAGTCCTTACCAGCTCAAGAAAATATGATCATATTACCCCAATTTTACAGTCTCTGCACTGGCTACCTATTAAGTTACGTATCAGTTATACAAAAATATTACTACTTCCCTTTAAGACTCTTAACAGTTTAGCTCTGTGTACCTAACTAGTCTTAGGTCACAAAACTCTGTACAAATCGACCCGTTTCAGGAGGTGGGGCTTAGAGGAGAAACAATAAAATACAACGTACCTTAAACCACATAAACACAAATACACTAAATAATGTTCTTTTTAGAGCCATCATATGACCCCTATAACTACCTGCTTGATTTTTGCTGTACATTTCTGCCCCTGATAAGCTGTTACTAAATATAGGGAAACTAATGCATACTAATGTGTGTACTAATTTTCTGTGAATCTGCTTTGCAATGATTTATATCTGATTTATATCAAATGTCTTACTATTGTATTTCTCAATACAGGCGAGGATTATGAATACAGCACATGCATTTACTCAAAAGATCAACATCTAATGCTGCAGTGTGACCGCAGACGAGTCGTTCCGGGTGAATGAATGTGGGGTGAAACGCCTCAGCTTCGCACTAATCTCTCTGCAAATCTTCGTGTCGCTTTATTCTGTCTCTGTTACACTGATGTAGAGGGTTAAAGGTATTTATGGATGAGAAAACAGCATCGAGAGAAGTACAACAGGTCAAACTCCATTAAATTAACCTGAGACTAAACAACTGCATCAGGACATAGCTACAGAATGAAGCAGAAGCAGAAGCAGCAGCACATTATGGGAAGATAAAACCAGTAATGAAAGGACAACTAGTTCAAGCGGTCGATTATTATTTGATTGGTCAGTATTCAAAGAACCAAGCTATTAAAGACACGACATCAAACATCTGCATTAACCTCAAACAACAGACGACTCTGTTCACTGCAGCTGGTTTATAAAGGACAAGCACACATTAATCATCAACATTAATGCATTCAGATCTTTGATCTGACCATAAAACCAATCCTGACTCTTATAAGACACCGATATCTTCTCATTTCTCATCTTTAAATCGCACAAACCCGTAACATACAGAATGACAAAAAAATCACTCTGGTCTGCTCTGGAGAATGTTCTGAACTAATCCATAATCTGGTTTAGTTGATCCACTCTAATCTGTGATAACGGCAAACTTTAATCTCATATCTACAGAGTACATCAGCCTTCCATTTTACGGCCAAGAGAGGAGGAAATATCCGAGATCCTCCAACCGTCATGAGGTTTAATGCCGAATGTTCCAGAGGGAACGATCATTAGCTGGGATTGTTCAGATAAGGACAGCAGCCCAATCGCCAGACCTACAGTCACACAAACAAACCAATCGGCCATGACCAGAAGAAACAGCTTTTCTGAGCTCCCCGAACCGGACAAATGGCAAAAATGCATACGGACTCATTTCAGGTGACTCTAAGGAGGAGTACACCAGTGTTCTGTGCTCATACGTGGTTAGGAAACGCACGTGACAGGTTTCAAAGCAGAATGAGGTCACGGCATTCTCGGCTCATCCATTTGCAGGGCTTTTCTCTGGCAGACGAGAGCCTCCTTCCCCACGGGCACCTGAGAGATGCTCAATCTCATCAATCTAGCCACACCTTCTGAGGACCCGGTCAGAGCACTAATTAGACAACCCCCTGAAAATAGGGCATCCAAGACCGAGCTGGTTGCCAGGGCCAAAATCTAGGTTGGTCAACAATTAGCCATCCGGCTCCAGTACGGCTGTCCGGGGAGCAATGACCGGCGGCTCCTCAACCACGCTTTCATTAACCCACTCATAATAACCGGTGGGCTATCAAACTATTGACCATTCACATATGTCACTGCCAGTTTCCACATTTATGTTCCTACCATAAGATCAGGACAAAAGACAAAAATCTGAAAGAAACATTGTGGCTAAAAACTGGTTTTGCTAACTGAAAATACCAGGGATTTGGAATTGATTAGAAGTGGAAGCATAAAAAAGGTTTGTACCTTAAAAATGAAACCGGAAATTTTTTACATCATTGCCTTACCCTCATAAAAGACTATCATAAAAGAAGATATTTTAAAGAACGTTGGAAACCAAACCCCACTGACCCTCATTACTGTACGGGAAAAAACACACACGCAGACGTTTCTCTTGGACAGATGTCAATGTAATGAAATTCTTTTTGAAGATAATCAAACTGTTCTAATAAAAGCGTTTATTTAATCATATAACGGGCAAAAATTCGCTGACTCTTCAAGTATCAGAGGTGTGCATGCAGATGACCACATTAACGGTCAGTACTAGTCTTCTGCTCGTTTGCAGGATCAGTGTTTCCAGTGTGTGTCTCTCTCTGTGTCTTACGTTCAAGCAGCAGATGTTGTAATCCACAGACCCTGACCGACCACTTCTGAGGATCAGAAAGTCCATCGTGTCCAGTTCAGCGCTGAGATCTCTAGAGCCTCGAGTCTCCAGCGTCCAGTGCTGACATTCTCACATCAAGGCCTCTCGTTTGCTGACCGACCCGCACAACACCAGCAAATGTCACCCGCTTCGATCAAAAGAGCCCCTAAACCAGTTTCAGAGCTGAACCTCTGTCCACGAGGTTCTGAAACAATCCACCGTTTCTTCCTCTTTGCAGAAGCTGCAGAACGTCAGAGACGTCAGACAGAGTTCAGTCTGAAGTCAGACTCATGATGACTTACTTTCAGCTTTAAAGAAACATAGCATTTACTGAGTCCTGTTTCAAACCTGTTCTAAACACTGCAGCACTGAGCTTTCTCAAGTCAATATTTACAGCTATCGGTCTTCAACATTCATCAGACACTTGAAGACGTCATATTGATTTGCTAACCTTTGTTCACATTTTTATATTTTTGAAAAGGTATGTCTGAAACATTTATTTACTTCAAACAATTGTATCGTCTATAGTTTTATTGTGCTTCAATGTTACGCTACGGTGCTAAGGCTTTTATCAGATCTGTGCAAATCAACCCGAAAACACCGTCTGGAGAACAGCAACACGTGGACAACATCCATGAGGAAGCTGCCAATAAAGAGCGTTCTGCCATCATCATCATCAGCTCACGCACACATACACACATCTCCACTGTTGCCATAGCAACGTGCCTCCTGAGGCATGCTGGGTAGAGAAGGGTAATCCATCAGCAGCATCTTGATAGCGGGAAAACATCCAGATACCTGCGCCTTATCCCCAAACACACACCTGAGAGAAGCACAGCGCCATCAATTACACAGACAAATCCAGCCTGCAGGGGAATTATGGGTAAATACATCTGGCCCTCGACGTATGCGAGCGGAGTTTGGTCACACCTCGTATCCGTCAGACGCCAGAGTGACACCGTTGGGAGGGTTTAACCTTTGACCTCAGAGAGCTGATCTACACAGCCATAAAAAGAACAGCACCGATGGTGGCGATCCAATGCTACGCATCCGCTCCGTTTCAACAGACCGAAAAGCAAAAATCAAACCAACTCATAAGAAGAAAAACAAAGGAGGAAGAGTAAATCTTGCTTCGCAGCAAATCAAAGCCCCCAGAAGTCATCAAAACCGCAGTCCAATCTGAGAGCGGCCGACACCAATCCTCATCATCACACAGCTTCATTAAACACTATTAATCAGCTGCTTACCTTCCACAGCGTACTCTTCTGTTCCCGGACAGCACCGAGGAGAGAAAGAGAGAGAAAGACAGCGTTAGGGGCATGCTTCACAGTCACCTGACAATCACACACACCACTCAAGGCCAGCGAGCGAGAGAAGAAGAAACGTCAGGCATAAGAGCAGCAGTGTAAGGCAACAGCAGATATGAGTTTCACACGGGTCACACGCTCGTCCTGCCGCAGCTCATTAGAGGAGCTTCTAGTTCAGCGCCCAGATTCATCAGTGTCTAGTTGTGATATTGACCTGAGAGACGTTTAGCAGCTCAGCTGAATTAGGTTAATTACTGCAAAACTGTTGGCAAGAAAGTTCAGGAGAACAGGACTCCAACGCAGCCAGCGCGAGCCGGATCTGCTCAGAGTTGCTGCGCTCAGTCAGAGGCTCAATCTGGACACACTTAAGACGTATAAAATACGACCTCATGCTGTGTGCGTCACGTTTACACACCGCCTCCCACACTGCTCACACAATTCAAAACAAAAAAACTGATCAGATTCACAAATCTGTCCGAACAGAAGCAGTCATAATTCTCAGATGACAACACTTGACGTTCTACTCGACCTAAGGCTGAATTCCCAACAGAAGTGATATATAACTGAATAACTAAATAATAACTGAACAGAAATCACTTCTGTGACCATCGCTTGTTCCCTTTGCTAACAGACTTCTGGAAGGGCCCGTCTCATTGCTCACTTTCTCTTGGAACGTCCCTACAGATGACGTCCTCGTCCCCTAGTGCCCTTGAAGGGAGCAAAAAGGCAATTTGGAATTTGCTTTAAATTATATGTTTCTATGGCAACACCATCAACGCCAAAGCCCTCACATGCTCCTGAACTCATAATTACAGCCTGTAACCTGAGCACATTTTGCGAGTTATGGTCTGGACCTACGAGTCCTACAACATGCAAAGCTGTGAGTAAAATGTCACGTTTGAGCAATCTGACCTCATCTTCAGCCGACCGCAGGAGCAGGACTGACCAGCAGAGTACAACTCATAGTAGGGCTGCACTTATGACAAAACTCCTAACTGTTGATTATTGGCTTGAAATTCTAATTGCGATTATTAATTATCACAACTCATACAGAATCATGTTTGAAGCAACTATTAATGGTATTATAATGTTATACTAAAATAAAAACTGTGGAAAAACTCTTGAGAAAACCTGTAGAAGGGAAATAAAGGGAAAAAAGAATATAAGTGGACTTTGGAATTAATTGCCACTTTGAACAATCACATAATTGTGGCATCCATAAATTTTAATTGCGATTAGAAAACTGATTAATTGTGCAGCCCTAGCTCAAACATGTTTTTACCCTAAGTTCATCTGTCTCTGTTTGAACACATCAGTGATGCTTTAGTTCTCAACACACACTCACTGTTTTAGTGAAGAAGTCATGGATGAACAACGTTATTTATATACAATTGTATAAACAATACAGATTGTAGCAAAGCACTGAGCATTATCAAGCCGGAGAACAGAGTGACGACGAGATTAAACTATGTATTTATCAAATGCAGAGACGGTCTGTGTAGTCAAGACGACGATCATCACTGGAAACCAGGTGTGCCCAGAAAGAGGGATTCTGACAGATCATCAGAAAGAGGTTTACTGGCCCACACTTCAAACCTCAATGCCTTTTCCTTTGGGAACCAAACTACACTGAACCCTGTTAACTCTCGTGAGAGAAAAACATTCTCAACATTTCTCAAAATATCTTGTTTTGTGTTCAACTGAAGAAAGTGAGTTATTTTTGTTTCTAGTCAACCATCCGTTACAGACTTTAGGAAGCAGAGGAAACACACAGAGGTCTGAACGAGTGTGTGTGAGTCTGTGAGAGTGTGAAGGTCATGACTACAGTCAAACCAAGTGAACGGTCAAAACACACTTCAAACACGGAGGCTCTCTGATCAGCTCAGAATCAAGCTTCCCTGTAACTCAAACACAACCACTGCTGCCAGTCTATTGCAGTTTAGGATTTCATTCATGACATTTTATTGTTTTATTGTCATAAAAATGTATAGTCTCTGGTCCATCATCAGCGGTCAGCTGAGCCAAGTCAGTGTGTTCTTCTGAATCTCAAGTCTTGACTCAAAACACATGAAGATCACACTGATACACACCAGTCATTAACATGAAGACTTGTGTTTCTTCCTCTAATGTGCACACACACACACACCAACACACACACAACAACAACACACACACACACAACAACAACAGCTTAAACACACACACACCAACAAAAACACCACCACAACAACACACACACACACAAACAGACACACACTACAACAACAACAGAGGGTTAAAGATGAGTTAGTTAACCCTGGTAAATGGATTAATTGTTCATCTAATAATCACACGCTTTTAATAAAGCTTTGAGATTTCAAGTCATAACGAGCTCTTAATGAGATGCTTAATTTAGCGTACAGCGTAAGCGCTGCCTCCACATACAGTAACTGCTGAACACACAGCAGCACATCTGAAACGCATGCGAGAGTAAATAAGCTGGAAATCTCTAAATATTCAGTCCTCAGAGCATTCGCAGGAAGAAGAAAAAAAACACTGGTGAATTATTCATTTTCATAAATCTAGCCGTCTCCGGAGGCGAGGCATTGTCTCCCTCCCACTATTAAGATTTCATGATGGCGTCCGTGTGAGTGTGGATTCTCCACTGGAAACATGACGAGAACTCACATCACACAGGAGCAAACTCACTGTAACATCAGCAAACTCAACAAATTACATTTTAGAAAGATTGTAAAGCTCTTGGACTGACCGAGCTAACTCCTGGTGAAAGAAGGTTGTCTCTGCTCTAAAATCACTTCTGAACTGTCCTGAGGATATTAAAAGTTGGGTGGCAGCTCATTTTCAGCAGTTCAATGATTCCCGGTCCTAGTTTCAGCTGGCCTGATTTCATTACCGTGGTAAACATCCTCTGTCTTACACCTACAATCACTGGCGTTTGAATTCAGTCCTATATTTGACAGAAAAATTAATTCTGCGATAAAAGGCTGTTTTCATCAACTCAGAGCTATTGCTAAATTAAAAGCAGTATTTTTTTTTTTTTTTCACATCTAATGACTTGGAGGCTGTAACGCATGCTTTTATTTCTCTGAGACCTGATTACTGCAGTGCACTTTATTTGGGAGGTACACAGTCTTGTCTCCCTCTCATTCAGAACACTGTGTAAAGATGTTTGTCTGCAGGAGTGTGTGAGGTTTGACTCATTTGGCTCCAGTCTTCATGACATTCACAAACATTACATTACATTCAATTACTGTGTGAAAAAAAGTACATCACAAATTCCACATCCCATCAGTGATCCTTACGATAACAATCAATACAGACTGACTGAACAAAAAAACTACCTGAAGCATTAGTTTCACCTCAGTCTCAGATGAGTTCTTATGATCAGACATCTAGTCTTGTGACACCTGTGCTAATGTTCCGTAATGGATGTTCAGAACCTGAAGGATCCGTCCTGGAAAAGCACAGAAGGGCAGGCTAATGTTTCTCCCTCCAAAATCACCCCCTTCACCGAAATGCGTTTATGTTTGCGTGAATCAATCTTTTAATGAATCTTTGAAAATGGCCTTTCCTAATAATGTGCTAATTAGCAAGTTTCACTATGAATACGGCTAAAAAAAGATCCTCTGAGAGCGCCTCAGAAAAGAGGGGCGGGGTCAGCGGAGCTCATGAGGATTTAAAGGGGAAGTACACAGAATAGAGTGATTTCAAAAGAGCTGTTTATGACTGGGTAAAATCTTTGAGAAATTTTAAAACAAACTATATTACAATCTTTCCATTAAGACCGTAAATAATCATATTAGCTAGTTGAAAACTGAGTTTGTATGACCCCTTTAAGAACAGACACCCAGTGGAGCCGCAGCAGCAGCAGAGAACAATAACAACTGCTGTTTACTCAGAACTATTACTAGTACTCACGGCTGAGTATTAAACACTGAGCAACTCTAACTGTGTCGAAGAGACAGGCATGAAGAAAGAATGGTGTGGGATATACCCAGAAATTGCTAGAAAATAATTACAACGGAATGGTAATTACACTGAATTAAACATGAAATTCTGGTACTCTAATACATAAAAATCGAAGAATCTTTAGTTACAGCACTGAGACATTAATCTGAGCTCCACGGCCCAGTGATTATCTGAAAGACTGGAAACAGCAGCAAAAGCACTGCAGCAGCAAGCAGCGCTCGCATGAATGTGTTATATACGAGTATTATCTCATTAACATTCTCCCGGTGAATTTAGTTGGGGACAATCGGACACTCCAGAGATCAACAGCATCTCCAGAGAAACTTAAACGCACGTCTTCTGAAAGCCTCATCACTGCAGGCAATTAACAGCAGCAATCACGAGCGTGATCTGAAAGTGTAAATCACACTCGGCAGCTCTCCAGAGCTTTCCTCCGCTGGAAAACATTCAACAGCTGCATCAGAGAAGACCAGGCCTCGCAGCAGAGCAGGAGAACTTCAACTTCACAGCACACACACACACCGAGGGGTGACCCTTCTCAGGTACATCAACTCACTAGGATTACAGATGGACCCTGTGCATCACAACCAGGCTGGGAGATTAAAGGGGAAGTCCACCCAAAATCAGTCTGTCATCATCATATTTCAAAGATGTATGCCTTTCTTTCTTCTGTTGAACCCAAAAGTCAATGACCATCAGTAACAGTTTGTTCCCAGTATTCTTCAAACATTATATTTTGTGCTTAACAGAGGAAAGAATCTCATATGGGTTTGAAATAAATCTAATGGTTGAAGGATCAATTGATAATCGCTTTATAAACAAAGCCTGTGTTTATTTTCCACCTGTGACGCAAGTGGCTACATTACGCATGACATCTGAACTAATTATATTTGCAACACTAAACATCTGACCCTGGCTGATATGATATAACAGTGTGTGTCCATCAGGACTCCTTATCCTCGGATCTCTGACCTTAGAATGACCGACACCAGTGGCTCTCTGCAGATTCTGGGTCATCAGAAGGTTGTTCTGCAGTGATTTTAGGGCACATCTTAAAATATACACAGAGCCCAGACATAATGAGGGCTCAGAGACTTCATGACCTGCTGATGGCCAGAAAACCTCATACAGTAAAGGTTAGACTGCTGATAAATGAACACACACACACACACACAATCTCTAAAGCTGTATATATATGTGTGTGTGTGTGTGTGTTTGGGCCCCGTCTCACTCAGGACTCAGGTCAGAGGCTTCTCACAGCGAGGGACCGACTGACCCTCATCACTCCATCATCTGCACAGCACTCATGAAATGAAAAATCAAAATGTCTGTCATTGTGTTAGAATGTGAGGCATTGCTGAATGTTTTATCTTCCATATGATCCTGCTGAAAAAAAAACATTTCTGTTTATTGTCAATGTTGAATTTTTTGAGGAAACTGTGATGAAGTAACATTTGAAAGTTTGGGGTAAGAAAATTCAACTTACAATTGAAAACATTGCACATTGTAATAATGTTTTTATTGTAAATAATTTTATTGTAAATGTGTGCTGTTTGATAGCAATCCTTCATTTGAAAGCCATGTTTCTAGTATCTGTAAAACTGCATTTTTCCATCTTAAGAACATATCTAAATTGCGTCCTA
>JAUMHP010000052.1:291253-302650 GCA_032361065.1 Enteromius trimaculatus | reverse complement strand
ATTTGATAATGTTCAGTGCTTTGCTACAATCTGTATTGTTAAAAGCGCTATAGAAATAAAAGTGACTTGACTTGACTCACATGTTTATTCCCAGTCAATGGCTGCTAGTGTCTGTTCTTGCAGTTCTCGACACTGAATGTGTGAAGCAGCGCGATCAGTCGTTTATTACCAGGAGAATCTTACGAAGCCTCTCAGACAGATGGTTAGAAACACAGATGCTGCAGATAATATAAAGAAGATCCTCTGAGTGTGTGTGTGAGGGCATAAAGACTGCAGTAGAAGCCCAGACGGAGACTGAGAGCCGATTGAATCTGCTGGGATCGATAAGTGCGAGGTAAATAAGGCCTCCCGCTGCGGTCAGGCTGCTTAACGAAGCCCTGCGCTCGTCAGGTGTGTTCAGATAAAGACAACACCAGCCAGCCCAACATCTGTTCCCTGACGGAGGAGATATATTACATCCCACTGCCAGAGAGCAGAGAGGTGCAGCGGCCAGCAGGAGTCTGCTAAACATCCTCTGATCAGCCAAAAGAACATCGCAAACACCGAGAGAGTCAGGAGAGATCCACACACACTCAGTCAGATTCCATCTCACGGCAGCGCTCATACTTATAAACACTGTGTTTGACGTGGGAAAAGTGCTTAGCCCCGCGTCACGGTCTGAGCAGACATACACACTTTTTATTGTCGGAGTATTGCAGTTTTTAAAAAATGTAAGCTGTTCTGAATTATAATGGCTGAAGATATTTTATGTGTTAATGTCATCAATTATGAGTTGTTTCCAAGGCAGAGAGCTGAAACCATTCATTTGCAATTGATAGATTACACACCTGATCACCTGACACACACACACACACACACACCTTCATCTGATCTTCTACTCATGCTTATGAAACACTCACTAGAGATCATTCATTCTAGAAAAATCTTATTCAGGCCCATCAGAATGAATCACTATCATGAAGTACCTGCTCTAGTGCTGGTTTAACAGTATTATTCATGGAACGTCAGGAAATTCATCACAAGCTGGAATGATCTTCTCGAACCCACTCCAAACAGCTTTAGGACACCTGAACGCCCTTCAAACATCAGACAGATAGAATCAAGCAGACTCATATCCACAGAATACACTCATTTATTCTGGATCTCTGCTTTTTTAATGTCATGTTCCTCATGCATAAGCTGTTTGGATAAAAGCAACTGCTACATAATGTCAACGTAATAATGAATCCTATATGAAGATCTAGAGACTTCTGAAAAAACAAACCATCTGTCAATGCTGTACTAGACTCAATTACCCACAATCCTTAAGGGAGATTCATCTAAATCTAGAGACTGGCACTAAGACATCAGGACCATTTTACCCTGGGGAGGGGCTTATCATGCAGATTAGGCTCATTAATATGCTAAACTGATTTATTTCAGTTCATCTCCATCACAAACAGGTGAGAGGATATTATCAGTCATGGTGTGTGTGTGTAATTATCTCCGTGATGTATTACTGTCCTAAATGTCCTCCGCTCTCTGTGAACCGACGCTGGAGTCTCGCCCGACCCGTGAGGACAAACACAGCCATTCCAATGCACTGAAATATTTGTGTGTGTTTGCTCATCTCCAACGATGGCTGAGGGCTGGTTATATTTATAATATTTACATTAAGAGGCACATTCTGGTCTGACTCGTTCTCGTGTAGATGTTTAACACAGCCATCTGCCGGTAATTTACACCAGAGACATTTGCTCATAAACCCGCTCTAATCCAATCAGCACAAGCGACTGCACATCGCTCGTGTCGTTTAACTGATCGCTCTTAATGTGCACCCTTAATCTCTCGCCCTCCTGCTCCACGCAAATCTGATTTTACATCTGTAATTACAGAAAGAGGCCCGAGATCTCACGTTTGACAGGCTGCATGAGGAGAACACACATGAAAGAACATTAAACATCATTTCAGGACTCTCGCCAGCAAACAGTACGGCAGAGAGAAGGTCTCCTGACTGCTCTCCGTCTGCCACTGCTCAGACAAACAGAAAATCCAGTAACGGTCACATGCCTTTCTTAAGAGACATGACCCTAAGACTTGTTCTTGCAGATATCCACCAAAATGAAGAAATGCTGCAAACGCTGCTCATATTTGACTTCGTTACACCTAATGCACAAATGTACTGAACCTAAAAAGTAGAAAAAATAACGTTACAAGAATGTGACTCAATCACCACTGAAAAACACAAACCATCCATAAAGCAGCGGCGGTTTTCTGTCTCTTCTGCTGAGAGGTGAAGGTATCAGTTCAGAGCTGATAACAAATCATCACTGAACGTGAATTGTGTTGAGACCAGAGATGAGAAGTCACCAACACATACCACTGGATCAGCATCAGTTACAAAAAGCATCACAACGACAGACGCAAATGACCAAAATACATTTTCAAAGAACTACTGCGCGAAAATACATTCACTAGTAGTCAGACATACATTACATACAGAAAAAACCACCTTGATACCTCATCTAACCCTGAGGGGAAACACTAGACTTCCTCTCTGAAGATTCCCCAGGGAAATAAATCTCTAATGCAGAAACTAACACAGAGCTCACACAACGACTGCCGCGTCCGTTTAACAAGATTATTCCCGCTGTGTCATTTGCAGAAAGTCAGAGCGAATAACTCAAGTTTCTGCCCACAAGCTGCTTTACATTTTCTCAAACATGTCGACACGGAGTGAAGGAAACGCATCTCAATATCCTTTTTCTCAAAAGGACAAGCGTTTCCTGCAGTCACAGCGGCGCTGCATTGGTATTCTGCTCTGAGTTTAGCTGAGAGGCAAGCGGTATCAAACTCTCCACGACCTCCGACTCGCATCCCGACACAGAAGAGACAGAATACCGAAATACAAATGCCAAATGAAAAGCAGAATCTCTGTTTGTCTCACTTGGAAAACCAGTGAAAACTTTGAGTGGCCTGACAGAAGCAGCACAGACGTCCCTCCAGAGGCTCTCATCACAGAGAAAACATCACACACATCGCTGAGTGCATTAGTTTGCAACGCATGCCCCTTTTGTTATTTAAGTTCAAAACTCACTTCTAAAATTTTTACAAATATAACTACATAAGTTATTTACATATTTTACTTCTGCTCTTCATAACATGTGCTTCATTCTTGAGCATCGGTGACTGTTTGCAGCTCGTGTGAGATCAGCATCACAGAGTACTGCTGGGTAGGGTTCAGTGTGCAGAAGATGCTGGAAAACCAAAGAATGAGCAGCAGCTGCAGGACTTTTCTGAAGAGCACTGGGCACTTTAACTACTCAGGAGAGAGAAGGGGCTCAAGAACTACTATCAGAAAACACACACACACAACAGGAAGATACTGTACACGGCATCAGAAGAGCTCAACAGCATTGTGTGTATCAGTTCAGTTCAATTATTATTGTGTCTGTGACTTTCTGTGAGAGAGCTTCATCACGGCAGGACTATGAACAAAGAAAGTAAATTTTATGGTTACTTAAATGATAACTATCAGGCATGTTTGGCTACATATACAGGGAGAATACTTTATACACATTCTTAAATGTCTTAAATGTGGAAAATATTTTAAATAGTGAAAGTGCCATAACTCAGACATGCCACCAACAAAAAGACAGTCTGAAAAATGAAAAATACTGACTGAGATTATAGGCGAAGCACTGATGAGGTGAGATGAGGCGGAGAGACAGAGAGAAAGAAGACAGGAGGAGAGTAAAAGCACTGGGTCTAGAGGAGAGAGTAACAGATGAGTATAGACGAGTGTAAAATGGATCTCGCCACAGAAACTGGATTGCTTTTTGGAGCTGAAGACAGCAAGCAATTGGGAGAGAATTGAATGAAACTTGCTTTAGAGGAGGACAAAATATAAGAAGCAGTGATTCATCTCCCTTAGAACAGCCTGAACCGTCTAAAGGGCCAAACACAAAATGTCCAGAAGCGTACATTCAGAACAGAAACAGAGGGACAGAGAAAGTCCAATCAAACTAGCACTGCAGTCTGTAAGAGTCAAGAGACCATTACAATCAAACGAACCGCATTTCTCACGGATGCATTCAAACCTAGGCAAACGGTAGAAAGCAGGAGAAGCGCCTTACCTTCTTTGCAGTATTTTCCTCGGAAGCGTGTGTGGGAGCAGTCACAGTGGACCTCGCCGAACTGGACACTGCAGTACCCTCCATTGAGGCAGGGGTTCTGTTTGACGCACAGATACTCCAGATCATTATGAATGCCGTTGCTGTTGAGAAGAGTCGGAGGCATTTCGCCCACCTTCAGGTTGGAGATCAGGCCCATAAAAGGAGGCTCGTATTTGACCGTGCTGGACGTAAGCGCAGACAGACGCACGTCCGGCGGAATGCCCCCTACAAACAGGTCGCTGACCACAGCCATCTCCTTGCGCTTGGAGCGCACCTCCACCACTTTGGTCTCGCCGTCCACCATTAGCATGGTCTCACGGTAGTTGCGGGTGAGCAGCACCATGTGCCAGCGGTCGTCATTGACGCGGGTCTCCATCTGCAGGGCGGCCGGCTCGGCGCAGTGGATGGCGAAGCGCAGCTGCAGGTGTCCGCCGCCGATCAGCAGCTCCAGGAAGTCACAGTTCCCGCCATCGTCCAGGTAAAGAACCAGTGCCCTGCTCACATTGGTCTTCAGGCTAAAGCTGAGCTCCCCGATGGAGCCCGCCTCCCAGCGGGCATAGCGAGCCCACTGCCCCGGGGCCCCGCCGAACTCCAGGGCCCCTGCTGACAAAAAGGGTCCAGCCAACAGCAAGGGCCACAGGGGCCAGAGAGAGGACCAGCACCCAGACCGCATTTTTACAACCCCAATGATCCAAGCTCAGAAACCTGCTCTCGGCAGAGCTGAGATAGCGCTCAGAGTTTCTCTTTGACTGCAAACGCAGACGAGGCCAAGACGGACCAGTCGTTCACTCGTTTTCTCTGTCTTTCTTGGCCCGTCTCCAATTTTAACCAGACTCTATCCGTAGTCTCTCCATTGGCCGATGCATTGGACACGGACAGGGTGTGATGGGGGATAAATGCCAGCCCCAGCTTGGTTGCCAAAGTAAGATTTCTCTGAAAGGCTTCCTATTGAGGGTTTGAAGCACTGTGGTTTTTTGAGTTTCCTTCAGGCTAATGTTAAGAGGAGTGATGCAACCATCTCGAGTCCTGTGGACCACAGGTGATGCTCATGGATGAGTCTTTGTCTGCAGGTCATTTTTCCATGTTCTTCCAAACAGCCTTATCCTACATGAGGAACGTTCTACTGGCCTCCAGATTCCGGCATTCTCCAGACCTACAAAATGAAGGACAAGATATGATTAGCTACAGCAGCATACTAACTACAACAGGACAAGGTTATTATAATATTAGATGGATATTCATGGACAAACTGCACAGACAATGACATTCAACGCTTGTGAGGTCATCCAAGTAAATGCACATCTGTTCAGTGTGACATGACCTGCTAAAAGCTCAGTTACACAATCAACTTCAGAAAGTCTTTCCTACGTGAGCCTTCAGAAACCAGCAAACACATTGCTCAACATAAAACGGGTAAAATGCCTTTTTTTTTCAAAGAAACAAAACACAAGCGAATGCACAAATGCTCAGCCAGCCCTGCATGGTGACACGAATTCATTCTCTGTATCTTCTCTCACTACGCAATGTATCTTAATGAAGATCTGTGCCGAACACTGATGTTTATATTACAGCGCTGCTCTAATCTCTTCTGAAACAAAATGGAGTCGCTGTCTGGAAAGGCTGATTGCTGCTCTTGACCCGTCGGCCTTCACTAAGACCTGACCATTATTTCTGAAGAGAGAATTTAACTGCCCGCATAAAGCGCTCACAATTCAACACTCGTCTTCCTCCACCGGATCTCTCGGCTTAGCAGATCAGCCCTTGTTTAGCGGTGATCTATTCCTCAAACTTTAACTGCTTGTCATCCTCCTCGTTTGCAAGTCTGCTACATGAACAACTGTAAAAAAGGTGAATGTTGAACTTCTCTGAATTAGACCGCTCCCATCCCTTTAACCACACCCCTCAGCAGAAAACCCCACCTTCTAAGGACATTCCAGCCAATTGGATAAACAAATCAATTGACAGACACAATAAGCCGTATATGAGATTCTGAAAGATTGTGTCCTTACATATCAGAGATCAAACACACACACACCGCAGAGTCTGATGTGAATTTCAGCCAATGTTGTTTTAGTGTAAAAATTAATTATAAATGCTGTAAATGAGTATGTTAATATTGAGCGACCACACTGAATAAATCTTGCAGGAGAACACGGAGCTATGTTGAACGTGAGCCATTTATTAAAGGGTCAGTGATTGTCAGATGATGATAATGAGCCTCTTCATGCGTATGAATATATAATGTCCACTTCAGAAACAGCAAAGCACTTATTCAACATCCACGTGTGAGTGTGTGTGTGTGTGATGTGCTTATTGAATGCTGTGTTGGCAGCACTTGAACGAGTGTTAATGTTTGCTTTTGCGCTTGGCTAAGTCTGTGTGCACGTGTGAAACTTAAACACGATCTATCGGGCCATTTTCTGCTTGGCTGCTCAGGTTCTTTCAGTGTTTTTCTGTGACCGGCTGGGCTTTGTAGCCATCAGGTGGATGTGTGCACTTCCTCTTTCACAGGAAACACCGCTAGACAGAGGTCATAGTGCTGTGCTGACCTCTGACCTGTCACCCAGCTGTGCTGCATTTCTGTCTTCCTAAAGAAACGTTAATGTTTATTAACACTTTTCTTTTGACACCGTTTTGATTAAACAGATGCTTAGGCAATATGAATGTAAAAATATTTGTCTATATTTATATTATTATACATTACATTTACGTCAATATATACGTAGCATGACTGTGTGATGCTTGTGTGTGATTTTCAGCTGTGTGTCTGTCACTGATGCCTTCTAAAGTCATTTGTGTGTCAAAAAGCTGTACCATCATCATGACACTTCATTAGCTTCAATAAAATATCAGCTCATTAAAAATAAAACCTCCTAGAACAGGCGTCTGGCGTGATGTTCACACAGTTAAAACTGACATTCATTTACACCGACTAAACTCCCCAGAGATCTCTGTGTTACACATCCTGCATGTGTTAGACCTGAACTCTCAAGCTGACTTCACATCATTTCCAGCCCATTTGCTTCCATTTGTCTGTATAGTGCTGTATAGTCACAATATATGCAGCTGTACAAAGAACTGAGCCACACACAGCCAAAAATCCCTGACAGGTTCCCTGAGAAGGAGATGAAGAACAACCCTCAGCTGGAGGAGCTCTCTTCCTCCTCGGGCAAAAACAGAAAATCACCTGATCCAGAATAACGTCCACTTAAACAGAGACAGTCTTCCAGAGCTGTTCTGAACAAGAATCAGATCCAAAGATGACCACTGAAATAGTGTTGTCAAAAGACCCGGTACTTTGGCACCAAGACTTTTCTGAAGCACCGGTAGTACCGCAACCCGAAAGGTTCGCACTGCGCAGTTGCGTCTTCTTCATAAAAGCACAGAGAGATGGCGACCGGCGGCGCTTCTGATGAGGCGGCTCTGAATCTGCTCGGTGAAAAGAAAGGAGGAAAGAGTATTTTGTATTTTTTTGTATTAAGTATTTTGTTTTTGAGGCTGATGACAAGCACAACATCATAGGTCATTCTGCAGCAGTAACAGCTTTGCATGCTCTGGCGCAGGAACTTTAAATTCCTTATTTTTATTTTTAGAAAATACTTAAAGTTAATACACATTATCAGAATAAAGTTTCTTTATTAACTATTTAATGCTCCTATAGCGTTTAAAACAGGACGTAACAGTGTACTATTTTTACACACTAGAGGCTTTTAAATGACCCGTGTAGCCAAAATGTGTGTGTTAGAGAACAAATGTATGGTATCTTTAAAATCTAGGCTATGAAATATAGTTTAAGCTGTTTGATTAAGTAAAAGTCCTCTTATATAAAAGTGTTTTTGCGTTTTGCTTTGGTACCGAAATTGGTACAGAGATCTGTGGATTTTCACTGGTATTTGTACCGAATACTGAAATTTTGGTAGCATGACAACACTAAACTGAAATCTACTGTTTTGGCTTTAAAAGGCATGATATTCCCCAGCGTGAGTCTGTGAAAGAGAACGAACACACAGACCGTCAGAGAAGGGCAATTCAACTCAAACCGTCTGCAGTAAATGACTCTGTATTACTAACTTAACTAAAGTGTCAAAAAGCAATTTGCTTCCCACACACCAAGAGCCTCAAATCCGCACCTTATTAGAGTGGCTGGACTCTGGTCTGGACCGGCTCTAATTTGGCCCGCCCGCTCTCCGACTGATCGGATGAGAGATTGATGGAAAAAAGATGAGACCGGAAATATAAATGAGAGCGGGAGAATGTGACCAATATGAGTATGACTCTAACAAGCTAAAGAAAACAAGCTGTCAATCGATTTATCAAATTAATTAATCGTATCACAATTAAATCACATTTAGAGAGAAGCCCACAAATGAAAGTCATTTAAAGATTAGCGAACCACCGAACAGAAAATCAATCAATCACTTTTATTTCTATAGCGCTTTTAACAATACAGATTGTAGCAAAGCACTGAACATTATCAAATAGAACAACAGAGTGATGGTAATGTATAATGACGAGAATTAAACTTTATTTATCAAATGCAGAGACGGTCTCTGTAGTCATGACAACGATAATCACAAGAAATCAGGTGTCCCCAACTAAGCAAGCCAGAGGAGAACCAAAACCCCATCCATGAGAGAATGGAGAGAAAAATAAATAAATAAATAATAATAAATTAAAAAACTAATAAGTGTTACACTGTCAAAATACAGTTAGTTTCCCCATTATTGATCATCGGTCAATCAGTGGCCTTCAGTCAGCAGTAATCTGATCAATATGTCAGAGGTAAGGGTTGATTTTACATTGTCTCGGATATAAAATGCTCTTTGTACAATAACACAAAGCGTGCGTTGGTCTATGACCACAAAATCATTCTATATAAATATATACCCTACATATTCTGATATTAGCATGCTGACAGATGTTTTTTTGTTTGTTTTTTAGTGATCAGACACCTGTACCACAGAGTCCTGTCTCAAACTGAGTCTCTTTGAGCCTTTTACCTCTAGGAGCACGGTACCAACATCTGATGTTTAACTACACTGTGATTATATAGTAAAACAAGATTTTATGTTTCAGCAAACACTTAAATATCAGGTATTATATACAGGTTTAACTTGTTGAACAGAATCTGTTTTCAGGATTGACTCAAAGCCTGTTCACATCTCTGTAGTTAGATCAGTGTGCTCAATAATGTGTCTTTGACCTTCATTTTGTATATTTTAATTATACTGTGTTGTAAATGAAATACAACACAGTATATATATAAATAAAATATGAATGGATATATGAATATAAAAAAGTTTTGATTTTTTTTCATCTCACATTCTTTTTTTACCTGCCTCAGTCACTGTCACTAATGGGGTCATTAGGGAAGGGCTTTTTGTCTCTTGAGTTGAGAATAACTGAATATTATTAGCCATCCTCATTCCCTCGCATAAAGGCTTTCGGTCTCAAAACAGGTCTTAAAATTTAAATCAATATATAGTTTCCTGTGAATAAGTAATTGGAATGGTTTCACATCATTGTGAAGTAAATATTCTAGCCTAATAGACTTGTTACTCACAGTATTGTGCAGGACTATTCAGTATGTGTTTCATGGCCTTATTTCAGCTACTTTTATTTTCACAAAACGTACTAACCATACATAATATTTTTTTTTTTCCTAAAAAATGCAAACATGTACAATCATTTTGGTCACATATTATTGTAGAACAGTTTGTGCTGATTACAAGAAAAATACAGGTTGGTCAATAATATGTCATAATTACCTGAAAAAAGCACAAATATCAGAGCATGTGCAAACATCTCAAGGGCCCCAAAATCACCTCAGACCCCAAAGGGTTAATGGGTGACTTCACTCCAAAATGAACCCGTAAAAGCTTTGTTTGTACTCCGAATACAATTTAAGATGAAAACCGGGAGGCTTGTGACTGTCTCACTGACTGCCAAACAATTACACTGTCAAGGTCCAGAGAAGTATGAAGGACTGCCATCAGTGGTTCAATCTGAATGTTTTGAAGCTACGCGATTACTTTTTGTAAGTAAAGAAAATGAAAACAATAATTTTAGGCGCATACCTCCCGGTTTTCAAAATATCTTGAAATTTGTTTCAAAGGACAAACTAAGCTTTTGTTTTGAATGACATGGGGGTAAGTGATTAATAGGTTGGAATAACCCTTTAATAGCACATCTAATTGTTAAATGGTCAAGTGTAAGAGACTCTTCAAGTCAAATTTATTTCAAGCTGTCAGGCAGTTGAGATGTGTATATTGCTTTATATATTGTTCAATGTTAATAAACTTGGACACACTTATATATACAATATATCTATACACACAGAAAGAATGTGGTTCTTCAGCAGTTCTTTGGGCTGTTCGAGGTGTTCTTTAGTTCTTTATATATTCTCCCTCTTAGTTCAGCTGGGGAAAGGATTTTGACTTTTTGACATCAGATATGCATGAATGTAATTCACAACATCTTTTGCCATTAAACAAAAATTCCCATTCAAAGCAAACATACGGGTGTGTAGTAACATATCTGAAATCTGTGGAGAGAACGGGCTTCCTAAGCCAGTGATTCACTGAACCACTTTTAGAGCTATTTAGCAACATTTGTGTTTGTAGTGCAGAGCTGATGTGATAATACAGCTTCAGTGAGAGAGACGCTAGTGTGACTTCATCACAAACACTGACAGCTGTCACCCTTTTCTACATCGAGGTGCACTGACAGATTGCATTCTGGGAGCTGCAGTCATACAAGGCCTGAAAGTGTCTGTTCCCTTCTTTGCATCCTTCTGGAGCTCAAAACTCTTGAGTGACATTTAGACAGATGCGCTACACTAGATGAGCTACAGACTGCTGCAAGTGTCTACATCAGGAGCCAGTGTGACAACTTACCCCATAGAGTGTGATCACATGCCCAGATTTGTTGCACATTGCCAAAAATATTAATGCATGTTAAAATTAACTGTTCCTTTTTTCCAGGGTAATTTTTACAACACTGTAGAATCTGCGTTCCACTTCAGATTTGAATGATTTTTTTTCTCCGCTAACTTCCTTCTTCTAGATAACATTTGACTATGATTGTGTATAGAGTTGTATCGGTATGAGATTTTCACGGTATGATAATCGTCTCAGAAAACATCACGGTTTCAATAACTATCATTAATTATTATTATAATCATCAGCTACAATGACTAAAATGACTAAAATGAGATTTGGGTTTTGGCTGAACATGGTTTATT
>JAUMHP010000052.1:199533-210117 GCA_032361065.1 Enteromius trimaculatus | reverse complement strand
AGACAATTACAGATTAATTTAAATCCACGAAACTTCTGCGAAGAAAAGACCACACAAGCACTGTTCATGTGTAATCAATCACTCTCTGTTATCGGGGTTCACACATCATTATCAATACAATGATGGCGTATTTAAGTAAAAAAAGAAAAAAAAATTCTAGTTACTACTACTGTATATCGTCGTTCATTCAGTCACTATTCAACTAATCTCAAGTTTATAGTTAATTTAAATGAGCCTTATATTCCGCGCTCAAACACAAGCATTGAGTTTGCCAAAATCCACAGGAAGTGGCCTAACTGTTCTGACTCTAACTGGAGGTGTGAATCTCTCCTTATTTACAGAGCAGGGCGATTATGCTCTCATTCATGTGAATGATACTGATACAGCCTTTTGACAAGAAACAAAGCTTTACAAGCTAAACAAAGCTAATGATTGCAGTTCCATACATTTTCCTGAACTCTATTTTAAACGTTAAAGCTATGAGTGATGCAATATAAAAATAAAACTATAAGACGCTGTCAGCAAAGAAAATTCAATGAAAACAGTTCAGTTTTGTTTTTAATGTCAAAATTATTATATTTCGTTTTGAATGTTTAAGTTAATTTAGAAAAATGTTTGGAGTATTTTTTGTTTGTTAAATATAACTTTTTGTTTTTTTAAAGAGAAGCAGCCGATCAGAAAGTGTTTGATCACTTTAGCCTTCTGAAACCATCACGACTAAAATAAAACTCTAGATATACCCACTAAAACAGTTCAAGCCTATAACAATGTTTAGATGTTAATAATGCGCTGTAATAATTAATGTGGGATATGTTTGTGCGGAGACGCTGTGCGCTGAGCAGGACACTGAGGCAAAAGCGCAATCGCTTTCATTTTTCTCAGAAACAAAATAGATCAATAAAAAAAAAAAAATTATAATAATTATAAACTAATGTTTTCTTGGTCGCACCTTAATAGAGAAATGCAATCTGATTCAAAATGTTTAATTTATTCGTTTCTTATTTTAGTCATGTCTTAAAAATGGGAGTGAAATACAGTCCCTCATGTTATACTAAAATAAAGAATTCATAAAAAACACTTTCTTAAGTACTTTCTTAAGAAGTGTAGATCTTTCCCTGAGTATTTGTCAAAATAAAGCACAGGTAACGAATCAAAAATATACGCTGTTGCTGTTTTAATCAAATGAATTTAAAAATATTAACAAAAAACGTAAGTGTAACGAATATTACTAAGAATATTTTTATTTCACACATTTATGTATGTCTCCTAGCCTACAAAAATAGTCCACCACTGTCAAAGCTCTGATGCAAAATAGCCTAAACAAAAATTTTTTCATTCTAAGAAACACAAATAACTTCATAAGTATTCATTTATTATCTCATTACTAAATTGTAATTTGTGAATAGTAAGTACAATTTTTTTTTCCTTTTCTTTAATTTTCCATTGACTACTGCTGTCAAATATAACACATCAGGGAGGCAAAGCTGACGGCTATTAGCTAAAACGTGCTTTAAAGCGTTTGCTCAATAACTTATGGTTAAAGCGCCTCTCGGCGGTCAAAAGCTGCAAGTGCACTATAAAAAAAACTGCGGCGGCGGTAGGCAAGGCGGTGAAAAGGGCGTTTTGGTTGTCCACCATCTGTATGGGGTGTAACAGTGGTTGCCCAAAACAATTATTTAACTTATTTAAGCAAAAAAAAAAAAACATTCAGATGGATACAGAAGCGAACCTGAGTCGCCCTTGTGTTGACGTTGTATTCAAACCACTATATATAGACATAAATCAGCACTCAAACTTTACTTTACTTAAAGATGGAACCTGAGCCCAAAAAAGAAAAGAAAACCCCACAATTGGTTACTAATGTTCGGGCAAGTATCTACTTGTCACAAATTTTTTACAATTATCCCGGATAGCTCAACCACACAATACCACTGTTACAAGGGAAAAGACAAAAAGATCCACTCTGGGTCTCAAAATCATTGCCCGACGTAAATGTAATTTCCTTCAAATTAATATAGCCTCTTCATCTATGGAATCCTCCAAAAAAGTACAATCCATTCTCATAACTTTCTTCTCTGTTTGTGTCCGAAATGTGGGCATTGAATGACTAAGGCTACGGCGAGAAATACCTTTTAAAAAAGGGGAGGAGACTGACAGAAACTCAGAGTTTAGAGAATAAAGCCTGCTCCCGACAAGTTTAGGTTCACAGAGTAAGCTAAAAAAGTTACCTCTCTTTCAGAAACAGGCTTGAGTTACCCTGCTTTCTCGGGTAGACCAACCTGCCTTTTTGAAATAGAAAACTCAGAGTTTCTCTTATCTCAGGGTTAACAAACTTAGTTTTCACTTAACCTCCTTTCTGAAACAGGCCCCTGGGGAAGACTTCAACTAGACATCAACTAATAATCACAAGGACACAGGAAATACCAAACATAGACATGGGTGGACACAAGAGGAGCAAAAGCACAAGGCAAACTAAACACAAAGTCTGACAATTTGGATGTCAACAGAATTTACCAGTGTTTGGGTCGGGTCACCACTTTTAAACAAGATGAAGTCATGAGAAACTAATGCTTAGTTAATGATTCACAGAATTCACATGTTATGTGCTGTGATTGGCCAGTGTTGGGGTGTGTCCATATACCTGGAGGGCTATATGAACATGCTTGATAACTTATTAAAGCAACAACAACAAAAAACATTAGTTCTCACATTAATTGATAGACTGTTCTAGCCTGTATGCATGAATGAGAAAACGTGGATTTTTGTAAATTAATTTAGTAATTCAAGTAGTTTTATCTGGAAAGTGAAATAATGCTATTTTATGCACAAATTCATAATTTATGTACTATAGATTTATTCAAAGTATATAGTAAAGAATTTTATTTCTTTCTCTTTCTTGTGAACAAAGAAATCATGCGTAATAAATCATGACGATGTACCCATCTTAGTTAATGTCTTAATTAATGTGTAGTTCATCCATGAAGTCATAAATTAACTCATGTTAGTTCCTGATAATTACTGTATGAAGTAAGGCATAATTCATGCATTAATTTATGCATGAATTTGTAGTAATTCATGTACCCTTACCATAAGTGTTACCAAAATGCCTTATAAGAAAATATTACAGGTGTGCATCTTAACACATAACAATGATACAGACATGTTTTAAGATATGTCAGAGCAAGATATTTTCATCTGAGACAGCTCAAACTTGCAATTAAGTCTGGGACTAGCTTAAGCCTTGTCTGTGAAACTGGGGGATAGTGTGTGTTTGTTTGCATTTGGTTCTGGTCCATCTGTCCAATGAAGATGATCTCTTTGTTCTGGTACACCATCTGATCTGGATACGGACTGAAGAACAGAATAAGAGAAAGACACACTAATATTAGTGTGGAAGCCATTCTTTTTATGATGTAACGAGTACACCGTGTGTTAAAGGGAGTGTTCCCGGTTTGCGGCTGATCTTATCAATGCAGCCTAACAATCCTTTAATGAATTTGATTAATAAATGTGCATCAGTGTGTTATGTGTAAGCCAGAGTAAAGAGATGTGTCTTTAATCTAGATTTAAACTGACAGACTGTGCCCGCCTCCCGAACAGTGTTAGGTAGATTGTTCCAGAGTTTGGTGCTTAATAAGAAAAAGATCTGCCACCCGCAGTGGAATGGCCAGAGTTTTGAGAATGCAGCAGACGCAGAGGACTATAATGTGATAAGAGCTCCCTCAAGTACTGGAGCTAAGTCATTCAGGGCTTTATAAGTAATTAACAAGATTTTAAAATCTATTCAGTGTTTGCCAGTGCAGTGTTGACAGAACCGAGCTAATATACTCTTACTTCCTGGTTCTAGCAAGGACTCTAGCTGCTGCATTTTGGACCAACTGTAGTCTATTTATCAAGCGTGCAGTAAAACCACCCAATCAAGCATTACGATAATCTAACCTCGAGGTCATAAACGCATGAATTAACATTTCTGCATTTGAGGTTCAGAGCATAGTTCGCAATTTAGATATGTTCTTGAGATGGTAAAATGCAATTTTACAGATGCTAGAAACATCCCAGCTAACAAAAGAAGGTCCCCAGAATGTCCCCTAAATGGCCTCAGCAAAAACAAAATCAACCATAGTTTTACTACTTCAATAATGGTTTAACTATAACTGTTGCAGTAAAATCATGGTACGTACAAAAATAACTCTTGCTACAGCATTAGTGTGACGAATCACTCGAGTCGTGTGGATCCATTTGCAGACCTTTTAATGAGAGTAGTCAGACGGGCAGAAGTCTGTACACAGGCAGACGGATGCAGTACAGGGCAGGCAGAATCACATCAATAAACGGCAGAGAGTTCAGGACAGGTAGCGAGTTTCAGTGGTCAATAAAAAATCCAAAGTCAGGGCAGGTAGCAAGAATCAGAAGTTAAAAAAACAATCCAAAGGTAAACCAAAAAAACAAGACAGGAAAAACGCTCAGAATTAATACTGTTGGCAATTAATACTTTGCGTAGAAACATCGTCTGATCTCAGTTTATATAGGGCAGTAAATGCCGATCACCTGGAGCTGAAATCAGCCCAGGTACATGGGTTAAAGAAGTCCGGATGGGAAACTAAAACTCGGGGGAAGGTTCCCGCTGCTGTGATCCGGAGAGCGCCACAAAGGTGCGGCTTGTAACAATTACCAGTAAAAACAAAATCAACCAGTTTCATTACAATCACCATGGTTTAACTGTGACTGCTCTTTATGCAACAACTTACATAAAAATAAAACCCAGTCAAACAACAATAAGGCAGTTAAAAGGTTTTACATTGCATGACAACAAATTCAGAAATATTTATGGTTTAAAATGTTGTCGTGTTCAGTTGAACACTGTTCTTCAACCCTATTAAAGAGTAAGTTCATCAATTGTCAAGCAATTTTGTATTGTTACAATGTTGGTATAACATGAGTAAAAGAACAATCCTTATTCTTTCTCAGAGGAACCCAGATTATTTGTTAGCTGATGCAAAACAGCATTTTTTTTTTTTTTGATGGTGCAAAAAGTCTTTTTGTCAAACTAATTGTGTAGTTCAAACAGCATTAGGTGTTCACAGTAATTTAAAAAATCGCTACTGTAGGAGCTGCTAAAGGAGTAGCACTTCCCGTATAGTAGATCTGCAAGTGTGAAGTTGTGAGATGAGGAAAGGACAAAATAGGGACGTCTGCAGTCTCTGCCCTGGACGTAATTTGAACTTTTAGCACACATTCGTAATGTCCTCAGAATGTCCTACGCCAGTGAATGTTATAAGGCGACCAGATGCGAACGCCTCCGTTTGGTCCGCTGGCGAATGTTATAAAGCAGACTAAACGTGGACCAAATGCGGACTAACATGACATTGGCAACGTCCGGAGGACGTCCCCTGTTTGCTGGGATGGCTTTCAAATGAAAGATTGCTATCAAACAGCACACCTAGGTTCCTAACTGATGAAGAAGAACTGACAGAGCAGCCATCAAGTGTTAGACAGTCTTCTAGATTATTACGTGTTGGGTTTTTAGGTCCGATAATTAACACCTCCGTTTTGTTAGAATTTAATAGTAAGAAGTTAATTGACATCCATTTCTTCGCCTGGCTGAGAAGAAATGTAAAGCGTAAAAAGTTACGGCCCTACCACCAATCTGAAAGTGCCAAAAATGTCACAAATCACCATACATCACACATCAAATAAATAATCAAATCTTACATTTAAATGCTTCTTATATATTCTCTATATAATTTTTTTTCTGATCCTTAGGAATTCCAAGGAAAGAGGTGAAAATAAGATGAAACGACAAAAGAGAAAAAAAAAAGATATATATAATAAGTACATCGTCTGGAAAAGTGTGATCTCACATAGGGTAACTGTTGCTTTTGATAAAGATCTATGAAAAAGCGCAGTATTCTGTGAAGAGAGAAAGGAGGGGGATGAGCGTGTGTAAAAGAGAGAAAAAGCTATCAGTCAGGTTTGATGTGGAGTGTTAATGGTTTGCTGATTGCTGTGCAGTAACCAGCTGTTAGCAGGTAATTGCGGCTGAAGTGTGTAAAAGCCCTGACGCCCCACACGCAATTCAGATTCCATCAGCGCGCACACACACCCACACACACGCTTGATCCAACTCTCACCACTGCAATATCTGTCAGAGCTGCCTTTATAGCACTACCTACTCTGGTTTCATCACAAAGTCTTTGGAAAAAGTGTAAATAAAGTGCATTTTTTCATCTGAGGTTAGACAAAAATTTTTATTGCAAACCCGAAAGATTAATAAAAAAACTGACGCTCTTGGTAGTCCTCTAGACCTGCTAGCTTCTGATAACGATAACAATTCTATGTGAACCTGTTTACTGACAAAGTCTGAAGACTCTTTACAACAATGACATCCAGAAAAGACTGAATTGCCCTTAATGTGAGACGTGGAAAACTCACAGACAGACAAAGGGTTTGTGGAGAGATGCTCTTTCTCTCTCTGTGTGAAGGTTGCCAGGCGACAGGGTTGCCGGGGAGCGTGACTTTGATGGACAGTGGCGGTGTAACAGATTGGAGCCCCTGCCGTTCACAGTTTCACTGCAGCTGCTGTAACAAAATGGCCGCCACCCGAGCTGCTACTGATCAATGACTGAGGGAGGCAATTAAACAAACTGGAGCTCGAAGAGACCCAGAGACTTCAAACCCTGCGGCCAAAAGCACCACAGCCACCCACACGCACACTTGCTCATGTACATATGCCCACATTTATCTCAAGCGGCTGTTATTGCTGCTGGCAGCTCTCAACAGGAGAGTGATCGAGTCATAGGAAGTTCAAAGAAAGCTTTATCTTGTGTGGGTCTAAATGGAAGAAAAACTCTCAAATGCATGAACCTCCATGTGTTTATAAATGTTACGAACGGGATTGAGATGTGCGGATCCATTTGCGAAGCTTTTTTAAAGACATTGTCAAGCAGGCGGGGTTGAGACAACAGCAAACAGGAACGGTAGAGGCGAAACACAAGAATAGTCCAGAGCGGTAGCGAGGTTTAGTCGATCGGCTAACAAAGTCCAAACGTGGAAAAACCAGAACAATAATCCAAAGCAAGGCGGAGGTCGGTACACAAACGATTAGGCAAACAAGAACACACAGGGAAAACACTCCATATGCAGTGATTAGACTGACAAACATGAACACTTTTAAGTCTACTAATACTCTACTCTAATGCTAGTTGACATGTAGTTGCACAGTTACTTACTGTTGAATGTCTAAAGTGGACTAGCGAAATAAAGTGTTACCAAATAAATGGCTTTGCTTAGTTTGGGACACCTGATTTCTTGTGATTATCATCTTTACTACAGAGACCATCTCTGAATTTGATAAATAAATAGTTTAATCTCATCATTATTCATTACCATCACTCTGTTCTCCTATTTGATAATGTTCAGTGCTTGGCTACAATCTGTATTGTTAAAAGCTATAGATAAAAGTGACTGATTGATTGTTTGAATAAATGACCCATGTGTTTTCCTAAATGCTCTTGTAACTGCACTCAAAGCAGCCTATTTTACATCAGGTGGAGGACAAGATCTATGTGCAGTTAACATGGAGAAAAGGCAACACAGCTGAGACAGCTCAGAGGTGTGTGAGCTGATAACTAGCGTGAAGGTGATGAAGCCATCACGATCACATCGGCAGAGACGTCAGACAGATAAATCAGAACGACGTGGAAATGCCAGAGTCATCACGAGCGCATCAGGCACACATCAGCCACTCCTTTGTTTGCCTGAAATGTCACGACCTCAGATAAAAGCACCATTGTTTGCTATTTGAGATACAAGCATCAGTACACAAGTTAATTAGAAATTAGTAATGAAGAGAAGCTGCTGGTGTGTGTAAGGCAGTAATTGATACTGTGTCCATGCAAGCATGCGCTGTAGGTTTCTGTTAGGATATCTTCTCCTCTTGTATAAGCCTGTTGTCTGTTATCTTAATAGAAGAGTAAGTTCTATGTGGGAGTTTTCTTGCTTTGCAGCCTAAAAATGAAGAAAGATGTTCACTTTGAATAGCTTAATCTTCAGACACACACATGATAGTATGGTCATGACGTACAGTTCTGGTCAGCAGGTGAAGGTGTGACACAGGTCACTCTCGACAATCACCCAAGCACCTTCTGACTGTCAAAAGGACAAGCTGCACTTTATTACACAGAGGACGTGTGTTTTGGTAAATTCAATAGATTAACAGCATTTGTAGAATAATGTTCAGAACAGAAAATATAATGCCTAAACTCATCCCTTCTTTAGCTAAAAAAATAGCTAAGATCTAGGTTACAGTGAGGCTGATTATGGAACTGAATTGCTACAGGTAGTATACATTAATTTAAAGAGATACACAGATTTTTAAGGACAGAAGGAGGTGAGGAGATGAGGTACTGTAACTGGAATGGGACTGGAGCTCTGGTCACCCAAAGTGCTCTAAAAGATAAGGTTATTGCGGTTTTGTTTTGTTTTTAAAGAAAAAGAGGAACAGGGGCCTGTTCCATAAACCAAGATTAGAGTATAAGCCAGGCTTATTTCAATTAGTCTGACTTATTTCCAGTTAATTTGTATTAAAATAAGTCAGACTATCTGCCATAAGCCTGGCTTATTTGGTAAACTAGTTTTATGGAACAGGCCGCAGGTGGAAAATAATTTTGTTAACATTAGCATAATGCCACAAATCATGCAAGCTGAGCTTAACAACTGGATTTTATCTTTTTGAGAGCTCAATCACAACCTTAAACATCAGAAAGTACACCTCATGGGACTCAAGTCCAGATACAGTTCTGATGCCACGTTCCAAACAGAATACCAGAGCTGGGGCCTGTTCCATAAACCAAGATTAGAGAATAAGCCAGGTTTATTTTGATTAGTCAGGCTTATTTTTGGTAGATTCGGTTCCATAAATAAAACTTAAATAAATTCAAACTCAGTCACTACAGCAACTTATGCTAGGAAATTAGCCTGGTCCGGTCAGGCTAAGTCTGAGTTGAGGCTTAACGAACATACCATTAATACTCACCTGCTGGTAATTCGAAGTCATTTTATTTTACTTAACCACTATTAATATATATTTTTTCTAATGAATAAATAAGGAAATGTACCTTACTAATAAATGTAAACAATTATAAGGTATAAATACAATTAGAAATGTTCAAAACGTGTGTTTATTTGGTGAGTTTGGTAATGAATTAATTAAAAGTATATAAATAGGAAACTGAACTTGTTTCCAAACTTAACCATGGTGTATCCGTTCATTTCAAAGAGAGAGAGAACTTTCAGAGACAGGTCAGACCCATTGGCTTTTAATGACAGCTACCTGTATGAGCAATATAGGTTCTCAAGAGATGGGATTGCATATCTTTGTAGATTACTAAACCCACAAATTGCAAAAAATACATGCCACAACAGAGCGCTCACAGTCCCACAGACTTTTTGCACTTCGGTTTTTTTGCCAGTGGGAACATTTTTGATTTGATTTGTTTGTTCTTGAATTCCCCTTGGGGATCAATGTAGCATCTATAATCTATCTATCTATATATCTAATGTAGAATAGAGCAAAGCATCTTGGGAATGAGGAATGAGTTTATCCAATGAACCAATTGCAGGTCGTCTATTTTAAATAAATGAGGCCCCACCCCCATTATTGGTATTGATTTAGAGTTTACTTATTTTTGTGTAATTTAAGCAAGACAGTTGGGTTTTTGTATTAATGATGTTATGTGTGTTTATGTTCAGGTTAGTTTGGGTGGGTTTGGTTAATTTGCAGCCCTGTTATAAAAAAAGTGTAACTGTTACAGTCAATGAGAGAGATGTGTCAGGGAGGTGCTTTTTAAAAGGGGTTGGTCCAGTGTGCTCAGAATTTTCCTGGTGATTTTTAGTGACCCACTCCAGCCTTGGTGACACATATTCAAAGTTGATCAAGTATTTTAAATAGTTTACACCGCTACTTACCCATTGAGACGATCAGCAATTTCCTGCCAACCTTTCTCTCTTGATTTGTGTATTTCCTTTTTTGCTGCTCTTTCTTCGAAATCGATTGAGCCATGCTCGACTTTTCAGGACTTTTAAACAATGGCGTGCATGCGCAATTATCTAGACTATTTAAACTGGTCTCAAATTAGTAAGATCACAAGATCCTCAACTTACTTTTATGTAACCAGTTTGAGCGTGGATGTTTAGCTCGGCTCATTCAAGTCAGGTTTAGGACTTTAATGCTAATATTTAACTTTAATGCTTTTCTAAGTGACTTTTATGGAACAGGCCCCTGATCTACTTCTAACCTCAATTAATCATCATTTTACCATCTACGAAAAATTTCAAAACTCCCCCCCTTTTGACACTCCCAGATGCAGAGAAACTTGTCCACGCCTTTTATCTCCTCAAAATTTTGTGGATGCTGTTTTTAGTGTAGCAATTTGAGATTTTGCTAATGAAAAGTGCGTTACAAATAAAATGTATTATTATTATTATTATCATCATCATCATCATCATCTGGACTGAGGAACAGAATAAGAGAGAGACAGACTAATATTAGCGTAGAGGCCATTCTTTTTACGATGTAACGAGTAC
>JAUMHP010000052.1:178136-199433 GCA_032361065.1 Enteromius trimaculatus | reverse complement strand
ATGGACATCTTGGATGACATGGGGGTGAGTAATATATCAGCAAAAGTTTTTTCAAAAGTGAACTTCTCCTTTAAAGCTTTTTTAAAAAATTAACCACAAAAGTGAATTCCCATGGGACTTGAAAGTTCAAGTTAAATGCCCATTTTGTGCAGGGATCATGATCTTCATTTAATATTTATTTAAAGGCAATTGTTATTGCCACCGAAATAATTGTATTAAGGACAACATTTAAATATCATACTGTAGCTCAACTGTTTTTGTTCAGAAATATGTTGAAATTCACAGAGGGGCAGACCATTTACTCTTTTCCTTTGCAGAGGAATCAACCCTTTGCTGTTGTTCCACTCACACTCATTGCCTGCAGGAAATGCGACCTCTTATATTATTAATGATGCAAGATCAATGAATGTCTCTATTTATGCCTGTCTCTCTCTCTTTCTCCCCGCTGTGCCTTGCGCTCTTCTTGCACAGTATTCGCAAAACATTACTGGAAATCCATTTTAAATTCACAAATAATTTCAGATTCTCCTAATGCACCCGTTCCTATCGTCTCTTCCAGGATGCAGATGTGGAGTTTGAACACATATCTGTATGGTCCTAAAGACGATCTAAAGCACAGGTTACTGTGGAGGGAGGTTTATTCAGCGGAGGAAGAAGGTATGTATATATATGTATACCCAGTATTTACTTCGATATAGAAGCACTGGGTTAATCTGTTAATCTTTGTGTTTTAATTTCATTTACTGAACTTTTTTTTTTTTATTACATGATTTTTATTATGCCTTAAAAATATTAGATTGATGTGTATTAGCCTTTCATAACTTAATTCAAATGCCTTTTTCAGATAATTAACTCCATGAAAATATAGATTTCTGCCTGCATTCACTGCAGTCACAAAAAGTGACTTATGAGTATTGTCATAAAATAATGTGACTCTAGTATTGTATTTGTGGCACTGTATTTTTTAGGCTTTCACATTTTCATTCTCTCTCCATCTTTCTGTCTCCAGCTCAGTTGAAAGCTTTGGTGGGTGAGGCAGAGTCGAGGGGTCTGACATTTGTATATGCTCTTTCTCCGGGTCAGGACATCGTCTTCTCCAGCTCTTGTGACCTCACACTGCTTAAACGCAAACTCAGACAAGTAAGCAAACTCACTTCATCTCCCTCTCATCGCGCTTTATTGTGATCAAAGACTCATTTGCAGAACTGTTGTCCCGTTTGATTAATATGTGTTCTCTTTAAATTCACCAATAGGTGTCAGACCTGGGCTGTCAGGCTTTTGCCCTTCTATTTGATGACATTGATCACTCCATGTGCCAGTCAGATACAGAGGCCTTTTCCTCATTCGCTCACGCCCAGGTAACCGTGGCCAATGAGATCTTCCGTTTCCTGGGGGAACCACCTGTCTTCCTATTCTGTCCCACTGGTAAGCTAATAAGTCAAGATCAAATCAAGGTTAGTTCATTATAGAGCAAAAATCAGTTTGGTATGAGATGCGATACCTTAAAGGTGTCGTTCAAACAAAAATTAAAATAGGTTTTAGATGTATTGATCCTCGGGCTACCAAAGATCTACAAGAGTTTTGGAGAAATTTAGCATTACGTCACTTGCTTACAGATGGATCCTCTGCATCAAAATGAGAGTTGAAACACCTGATGAAAACATCACGATAGTCCACAAGCATCCAGTTCATCAGTTAACATCCTGTGAAGTAAAAATGCCATTTATAAGAAACAACTAAATCATTTAGGCATAATATAGCTTCTGACTATCCTGACTACGCCAGACTTCGTACTTCTGCTCAGTTTCAGTTCGCTTCTGAACTCGTCTGTATGCTTTGCTTCTGTCTACGACACAAAGTGAACTAGCAGAGTTTGATATTACCAGGCTAGCTTCTGACTAAAATATCCATAAAATTCCATAAATCTATAATCTATAATCCCCTTTTGTCCTCTCACATCAAAATTCACCGACATATTTTTGCTTGTGAGTGCAGAGTGCATATTCCTCTTCTGATTCAGACTAGACTCGAGGAAGCAATGATTTGATTCTTTCCCCAAAACAGTACTGTGCTGTTATTTCTTTTCTCTCTAGAGTACTGTAGTTCTTTGTGCACTCCTAGCATGTCAAAGTCTCCCTACCTGCTGACAATTGGGGAGGATCTTCTCCCTGGCATCTCTGTCATCTGGACCGGTGAGAGACAGTTTCAGTGCGTCCTTTAAGAAATCACACTCTCATTTGAGAAATCACATTTCCAACATTCCCACATATGGCCACATCATTCTCTTATAGGAAATAAGGTGATATCACGGGAACTGAGTCCTGAATCAATAGCTGAGGTCCAGTCGGTGCTTCGAAGGCCACCCCTCATTTGGGACAACCTTCATGCTAATGATTATGACTCCCGACGTGTCTTCCTGGGGCCTTTTAAGGGCCGCCCCCCCGGACTCAGGGCCCACTTGAGGGGTCTGCTGCTAAATCCAAACTGCGAATTTGAAGCCAATTTCATCCCTCTGCACACCCTGGGAAGCTGGTATAAAGAAGGAAAGGAAGAGGTGAAAGGTGAGAGCAGAATGGAGGATAGAGAGACTTAAATATTGTAGTATGGATGTGTTAATGTGTTATGGTTGCAGTATGTAGAGTGTTTAAACTCTGAATGTATGAACATAAAGTAGCACTCAATAAGAGTGTAAAGAAATATTTTGCCCCTTGCTCACATAGTATGACTTCTGTAGGTGATCAAGAGGCCTATAGTGTGGATAGAGCATTATCATTTGCTTTGCAAGACTGGGTGAAGGAGCTCAGCCTTCCTCTGCAGCCTGGTAAAGCATCCTAAACATCTATTTAAAAGGGAAACTCTATTTATTTGTACATTTGGAAAGTGATTTATGTATATTAAATATGTTTACATTTTTATTTGTTATTTCGTAAAATACAATAATGACTGAAAACATTTTTATTAACATTTTATTATTTTGTAATTAGTAATATTTATGTATTTAAATTGAAATTTTAGTTTAGGTTTTAGTGATGTTATGAGCTTTTGTTTTGAATTTGTCATATTGTATTTTTATTAATTTTCTTTTTATATTTCTTTTTAGCTTTAATTTCTGTGTTAGTCTCACTAATTTTGAAACTTAATTGAAACTTATTTTATTTCAGCAAGTTTCAGCTAATTGTCTTGAGATTAAATTTAATATGTGCTCTAACTGATTATTGTCATGAAGAATCTGTTGTGATGTGCTAACATGTATCTGATTTTGTGTCTAAATATTATTCATTGTTTCTTACAGGACGTCAAGTGAGGCCAACAGACCTAAAGCCCTTAACGCTCTCTGTCAAATCAAAGTCCTCCGATAGCTCAGACAATCAACGTGGAGCCCAGCCCAAATGTCCCATAACCTCTTCCCGGAGCACAGGAGCTCTCGCTAGCGATGAAATCCCAGCAGACCCTGTTATGAGCCAGGATCTGAATGCTGGGGAGAACCAGGTCTCCAGGAGCTTCAGCCATGAAAAGACCTCTAGAAGAGGATGGTGTTCTGGGAGGGTTCCTCTCAGCGAGGCCCAGGTCCGCCTGCTTGTAGGCCTGTACTTCCTGCCTCATGAACATGGACCACCTGCTCAAAATCTGCTGCAGGACCTCATGTGGCTCAAAGCCAACTGTCACTGCGTCAGTGTCAATGGCAATGGCAAGAAAGCCTCGCCACAGAAGGTGAAATTATCCCTTTTATTTAATAAAATCATCATTACTTAACTTTATAAATAAAGTTCTTGAAATTGAGATGATAGGATTCATCATGAAAATAGTATTTGGTTAAAGGTTTTTTTGTTAATTTTCGCTCTCTCAGGTAGAAGAATGGCGGAATCGTGCAGGCCGTTTTCTGGCTGCGTGTGATGATGTGGCTTTACTGCACGGTGCTGTTGTGAACAGCATCAATAGGGCTGTTCTCTACGACCTCTACCCTTACATCTGGGACTTGAGAAACACCCTGCTGGTGGCCAAGGCTTTCATCTGCTGGCTGGGTGAGAGAGACAGTAGAGATGATTTGATCTTGATGATCTTGTCTTGTCATGTATGAGTCTTCCACTCATGTGATAAATAGAAAGTGAAGAACACATTTCCATCTTCTCACAAGCATATTTCCATTGACAGAGGGGCGTATACTGAGCGAAGGTTCTCCGTTAGGCTCCTGGAAGAACTGCTTCCACTGTGAGTGTCAAAAAAGCACTAGACAGTGTAACATATTAAACCCTGCATTTAGTTTTCTGAAGTATGCACTAGCTTTGTGTGAAGACATTTTCTGAAATGTTGTGCTTTACTGCAGCTCTCAAATTGGAGCCATCTATGCTTTTTAAATAACTATGGCTGTTGTTTACAGGGTGTGGAGCTTCCTCAGGGGCGGAGCTCCATGGTGTGGAGGCGGAGCCATGGGTGTTTAAAGGGGGAATATCTGGAGAAGTGCAGGTAGGATTGATATAATTAGTGATCAGTTAAATTACAACATATTAGGTTAAAGTGCCAGATTGATTTGTTGCAGTTTTTTCACAGGCACCTTGATCTTTTCCTGTGTTGTTCTTGTTTTGTCTGGTGTTGGTGTGAATCAGATGCTTCTGCCCGTGGGCACCAGCAGTGAGTTGTTCAGTCACCCTCCCCCCCTGTTCCCCACCTCTCGACTTTATAATATACGGCCATTCCAGCAAAAAGACAAGGTGACTCAAGCACACTCTGTAACCAATTGACTCAACCTCATCACACATTTCTGACTCTTCTCGTTGTTTTTTTCCACAACTCTAGGTGGAGCTGTACCGAATGGTGCGTCAGCTGCATCAGAGGGGTAAAGGGAGCCAGGAAACTGCCATCTCTCATCCAGATTTCATTGGTGACAGGCAAGAATTGCTCTCAGCCGCTATATAAAATGTTCTGACTTTTATTATTCAGTAGATGCTTCTAGTAGATGGTCACACAGGTTGTACTGCAAGTTCTAGGATATTAATTCCCCAATGTTTTGCAGTCCTGAGGTGTATGAGAAATATCAGCCTCTTTTTAGTGTGTGTTTGTGTTTCAGGTGTCTGGGTGCGTCTCTGGCCTTGTGCCCAGAGTACAGCTTGGTTCTGGAGGATGAACTGGGTGTATGTGGGTGCGCTGTGGGTATTCTGGATGTCCGCTCCTTTGCCAAAAGATGTCAGGCCACCTGGCTACCTGCTATGAGGGACAAATATCCTTCACGCCCCCATGGAGCGAGTGGACATGCTGCAACAAAGGTAAAGGTTAACGCTAAACACACGACCACACTTTTTATGCAGTACTTTTAAAATGGTGCAATAGTACTTGCACTCTTTCCTCCAACCCCCTAGGAGGCGCTGCTGTATTTCCATGAAGAACAGGACTATCCAGAGTCCCTGCTGTATCATTTCCCATCTCAGCTCAGGCTTGAGGCTCTTCCTGAATTGGTGGATTGTAGCGTCAGTCGTAGCCTCCTCACAGCTCTGCTAATGGCCCTCAAAGCGAACGGTAATTATAAGCGTATTTCCAGACTTGCTAATACTATTCTTGATATGAGCCTATTTAATTTATCTTTCTTCTTCAGGTTCCCAGGGTGTATTTTGCGAGGTCCAGCCTACAGATGGATTGCGGATGGAGTTTTTGACAAAGCTGGGATTTCTGGAGATCCTCCGTGGAGAAGCAAGGCCTAGAGAAGGTGTAGTTTTGGGGAGGCTGTTATAAGCATATATCCAAAACACACAGGATCCAGCTAATCAGATTTCAAGTGAATATGTTACCGTGTTTGAGGCTGGAGCTGTGGTTATAGTTGTGCTTAGAAAAATGGTTGGGTTTAGAAAGTGCTTTGGTGAAGCATTAAGATCCATTCCCCAAAAGAACTAACATAAAAATAAACTAAATGCATTTTGCATGCCAAAATCAAATCAAATGTCAGCTGAAAAAAAAAAGTACTAAGATGATCTGATTTTTTTATGGCTTTTTAAGCATTTGCATTTCAGAGAAAAACTAAATTTGGCATCAGACTGATTATTTGTTTTGTTTGTTAAAATATTTCATTTGTGAATATTTTATTTATAATAGTATAAGCCAGAATAAAAATGTGCAAACACTTTAATAAAACAACCAAATGGTTTACATTATGTGTCTACACTGAAAGTAGTTGTGGGATTATCAGAGATTGTCTATAGGCACTTTTTGTGATTATTAAAACATTTCTTGACATTTAGTTGCATCGGACTTGGTGTGAACAGGGCTTTAAGCTTTATGGTCAAAGCTTTGTGAAAGAACATTAGGGACTAAATGATAACTTAACAGTGATCACTTGTTTACAGCAGCTTCATCTTCGCTAATCAGCATTCAGTTTGCTTTCTTGCTGCACCCTGCATTTGGAGCTCTTTTATTGCTTCACATAAGCTTTTGGCTCTGCTGCTGGGGACAATATAACTTGTTGTTTTTTTTATTGAGAGTGTCTGTGTTGCAGCTATAAGTGGTTGTAGGAGCAAAAAGCACAATGTTTCTCTTTTGTATTCAGCACACACACACCTTCCCCTAGCCAGTCATGGTCAGGCTCACAAAGCAGACCCCTGTATATTGTCACGTAATAGACATGAAATAGCTCCTCCAGTGTGCTGAAGTGACCCTGACCTCTCAAGATTGATGAATCATGGTGCATCTCACAGGGCTTTTTATAGCTCTTTTTTGAATGAACTGTCTTTTTCTCTTACACATACTCACAAATCTTCTGAGAGGCTGAATTATTGTTAGCTCCAGCCGTCTCTTTTTGTCCCTTCATACACACACACACACACACTCTGTATGCACATCTTTCAACACATTCAATGATATGCCTTCTGATCTTTAACCAATAGCCTTTTTTAATCGCCATGGCAATCATAAAAGAATAATAAATTGAATCTGCTTTTTTTGCACCATTGATTTGATATCGTTTGATGTAATCTCACTGATTTGAGATCATTTGCTAGTTTTTGTACATTTACGGTTAAAGACATTTAATTTTGCATGCTAAGTTTACTTTTCATCCGTTTTAGAGCACTTTCACTATTTCTGCAGGTTTTAATGTTGGAATTGTGATATGTACACTGAAAGGTCTCAGCTGAGATAGTAATATTTAATGTTGAACTGTTTGCATTTAATGTTTTTAAGGATTATGGTACAGTACAACAGCAGTTTTTGTAATAATGGAATAAAACGTGTTTACAGCATCATTAAAACCCTTATCTTTCTCGCAAAAAGGTCTCTTTTTTTGTTTATGTGTATAAGCATCTACATTATATTAATTTAATTTAATATACACATCAGAACATACACGAACTACAGATCAAATGTCTGGTAGATACGTTTTTTAATGTTTTGGCTACATTTATTTGATAAAAAAATACTGTAAAAATAAGAGTATTCTTAAATATTAATACATTTCCCCCCCTATTTTAATATATATAAAAAAAAAAATCTAACTTATTCCTTTGATGTCAAATGTATTTTCAATCCATTACTCAGAAATCATCGTAATATGCTGTTGTGGTGCTTTTATTATTAATGTTGAGAATGGTTGTGCTGCTTAATATTTTTTATTATTATTTTTGAAGATCATTTATTTGAAATAGAAATCTTTTGCAAGATTCTAAAAATAATTTACTCTCATTTTTATCCATTTAATGCACCTTTGCTGAAAAAAGGAGTATTTTTTTGTCAAAAGTCATGTGCTGTCACTGTTGGTTATTTATAAATCTATGAATTTATGTAAACACTATACATCAGTCACATTCGTATTGGCCGCAGACCATTTCTTGTGCGAGTGCAAGTCCTGCTCTGGCGAGGTTATTTTTCCAGTAGGGATTCTGTATTCTTTGAGCTTTTTTCCTGTCAGCAGCAGAATCAGAGTGCCAGTCAGAGTTGCAGCCCAACTGCTTGCTGGGAGACCCAACTGCACAGGTGAGAGGGAAACAAACAAAACCTGGCTGAATACAAAGATGAAACCCAGAGGGTGAGCTGGACAGAGTGTTCATATTTGTGTGTGTGTGTGTGTGTCTACTCACAACTCCTAGCAGGTTGCTCAAGGCGATGTCTGTGTAAGCTGAAAGCAAAGCTGTGGAAAGAATGAATAAATAATTGTAGAAAAATGAAATAACACTACAAAGGATGTGTCCGTGCTTTACTCACCATTTGCAATAGATAAGAAATGTGTTCTCCAGCTAAGTATGTAAAACACTCCTACAACCATGCAACCCAGAGCACCATTAAACCCTGATAGGCCAGAGTACAGAAAGCTGTGAGGCACTGACATAGACAGACCTGCAGAAGGCAACAGAGAGAAATTGAGTCCAAAGGGTCGTTTCAAACTGCAGCTTAATATGAAAATGAACCACTTCCTTTGACCGGTTTGTTTTGTTTTATATGCCATTTTGGGGTTGAAATATAGTGCAAAAAGACACTAGCTTGTTGCTGTCTGTCACAAGCTTAAACCAGCATAAACCAACAAAGGACCAGCTTTAACCAGCTCAAACCAGCATCCCAGATGCAAAACATACCTTATCATATGACATAAAATACCTCAGTCATACACTCTTTTTTTTTTTTTTTTTTTTTTAAAGCTTTTAATCAGTGAAAAATGAATGCCGCTGTAGTATTTGTCCACTCGAGTAGTTTTAGTGATTTGTAATTGACTTTATTTGATTACAGAAGCTGATTTTGTTGACACCTTAGTTTGTTTCTTTTCCCAAGCACTTGTCAAGAACAAACAGATCAGTTTTTTTGGCCTCATTTAGATTTATCCTTTATCTCATGACACCATGGGTCCAGTTGGAGCTGAAAGAGTCATGGGGTCAAATCCCTCTTTTAATTACAGAGCTCCGTGGGTTCTGTGCGCCTCAGGCATACTGTCTGTAGTATATTAGCTAGGAAGCAATAGCCTCCCGATTCTCGAGACTAACAAAGAAAAGAACAGATCTCCTTTTTCCCGTTCTTTTTTTCTGTCTTCGTTATTTAGATGTATGTTTCTGCAGGCATTACCTGAAGCTACCTTTCTTTACTTCGCCAATGTTCATACCCCAGGGCTCTTTTTTTTGTGAAGGGATTTGATTTCCCTGGCAACAAAAGTTTGGTCGTTTACCTCTTTGACGATGAGAGATTTAGTTTTTTAGAATGCTGTTCGTGGCTAGTAAAATGTTTTATATAGGTATGTTTTTAAAAAACAAAAGTCAAATGAATTTACTTGTATCTGCAGACGTAATATATGTAGACAGTACTTTTAGAAAGAAATATGGAGATTTACACGTAAATGATATTTCTATTTGTCATCAAAACTATTTTTGAGCATTTCTTCATAAATCTTTCTGTTTATAGTACTGTTCAAGTTCATTGATTTAAAATACAACCACAACTATTGAAATATGTGATAATAATAATGTCATTTGTTCCTGGAATGCAAATCTGAATTTCAGCAGCCATAACTCCAGTATTCAGTACCACATGATCCTTCAGAAATAATTCTAACATGCTGATTTGCTCAAAAGTAAAAAAATAATTTATTTTAACGATCAGTCTTGAACTTTATAACTTTATAATTTTGTGGAAACTGAAATATCCAGTCCAAAAGAACAGCATTTATTAGAAATGTAAATCATCTGTAACATTATAAATATCCTTACTCTTGCATTGAATTAATATGATGCATCCTTGTGGAAAGTATTAGGATATTTCTGTAATAATAATGACAAATCTCCCTGAGTTTAAACCTTTGAACAGTACTCCTAAGTTCTTTAAGATCATAAGAAACATACATCAGTCACGTGTGTCCAAACTTTTGACTGATTTTGTGAACAAAAGTGCAATCGGATCATGATTATAAGCAGCGGTGTATTATGTACAGAAGAGTACAGCTGGATCACGTAATGTTGCAGGTGTGTTGAGGTTTGATGTGGGAATAATGTGTTATGATGGAGGATCAGATTATCTCGGAGTCATGCAGCGTGACGTGACATTTTCTGATGGTTGTCCTAATAGATTGGATGCCTGTAGTCATGATTTGTAGGTAAGAATGAATAACTTGGATGACATAAAAAATGCCTTTTTTATGAATTCTATCTCTACAGGCGGCTGAGGGGGTGACCTTCATTGGTCCTGACACGCATGCCATCCAGGCCATGGGGGATAAGATCGAGAGCAAACTCCTTGCCAAAGCTGCCAAAGTCAACACCATCCCAGGATTTGATGGGGTGGTCAAGGTCAGATCAACATTTGGGATGTTTTGTTTATTTACTTGTTTATTTTTTATTTTTGTCCTCAGTCTTTTGCAGAGAATCTATTACTTCTCACTTACGTTTTCACAAACACTTTTTCTTTTGGCAAGGTTCTTGACTGGTGATTTATCAAAACTATTTTCTGTTTCTTTCCCAGCTGGGCTAAACATGCAGAATCGTAATAAAATACAGTACATGTCGTGCAGATAATAATATACATATGTTATAAATAGTATATAATGTGCAGTGCACACTTTATATCATTTAAAAATGTGTTATTTATTTGATCAAAAATACAACAAAACACTGTTTTCTGTGTAAAAATATTATCAAATGTGATTTATTTTCAGCATCGTTACTGCAGTTGTCAGTCACATGATCCTTCAGTAATAATTCTGATATGCTCGTTATTATCAGTGATGTGCTGCTTAATAATTTAGTTTTTCAGTAAGAAGATAAATAGAACAGCATCTTCAATTTCACAATGGATCTTGTATAGTATCGATTTCTTTAAAAAAAAAAGTCTTAGTAATCCTCAAAACTTTTAAAGATTGAAGTTCACTTAAATTAGAAGTTCTTTTTTTTTTTAAGTCTAAATGTTAAAATCGATAGCTCTCGATTACAGTATACTGTAAAAAACATTCTGTAAAATATGGATGCTTTCAAAAATAATGCCATTAATATTTTTAATTTATCAATTAACTTCTGTTAATTAAATCAAATAAATATTTGGTTTTACCGCTTTTGGTAAAACAGCTTCTGTTCCGAGGTACACCTGCCCATAGTTTTTCAGGTAGGTTTTTTTCTTGATCTTGGAGATGTCACAGTTCTTCTGGATTGAGTCTGTCTCAGTTTGTTCTGTTACTTCATGTCATTCCAGACAGACTGGATGATGATCTCTGTGTGGAGCACTGGCTGTTGTCAGACAATAATCTAAAAAATAATGTTTGGAAATATAAATTGATATATTGGTGCAGCTCCTGCCCTTTTCTGTTATGAGCTTTATATTGTATTTTTGATAGTTTTCATGTTGTGTGGAAAAATTATTAAAAGCATTCTTTTCTGCTCCCCAAGCCTGCATTTATTTGAGTACCGCAAAATTGTAAAATATTTTTAACTGCTTTCTATTTAAATTGATTTTAAAATGTAAGTTTTTGCTGTGGTTTCAAAGCTAACTTTTAGCATCATTAATCAAGTCTTTGTCACATGATCCTTCATGAATCACAAAAACGGTTTAATTACTGTTATCAATATTTAAAACAGTTGAATATTTTTCCCTGGATAGTTTTTTTTTTTTTACATTATACACCATATCATTCAAAAAGTAGTCAGTATCTTTTTTAAAAGACATTTATGTTACAAAATATGTGTATTACAGAACTATCTATTTGTTAGAGAAACATGAAAAATAATACTCAATAATAATAATAATAATAATAATAAATGTAATAAGGCAATCAGAAAAAATTATGAAGGATCATGTGACTCTAGAAATGATAAATAAAATGTTAAATATATTAAAATATAAATGAGTTATTTTAAGTAGTAAAAATGTTTTTACAAATGTTTTTGCGGTACTTTTGATCAAATGCAGGCTTGGTGAACAGACGACACTTCTTTAAAACACATAAATCTTTTGACTGGTAGTGTAGTGTACTTTTTATCTCTACATTATTTTCTCTGTATATATCAGGGCAACTTAATGTTAACCTATTAAGCATGTATTTTTACCCTTAGCATTTTTACAATATTTTACTGTTAAAATTACACTCATTGTTTATTTTTTGTTGTTGTTGTTTTTACAGTAAACAACATAATTCTGTTTTAAATCAGTTTGACTTTTTCAGTATTATTTGATGAAAAGACAGATCAAAAGTACTTTTCTACAAACATATTAACTGTTTTCATTAACTAATATAAAAATGTGAATTTAATAATAATGTTACCTAAAAGCCAAATCATCATATTAGAATGATTTCCAAAGGATCATGTGACACTGAACACTGGAGTAATGGTCCGTTTTTACTGTATATTCTCATAGAACAGTTATTTTTCAATTACAGTAATATTTAAACATTTATTTATTTTATTTTTTTAATCAAATAAATGTAACCTTGGTGAACAGAAGAAGCTTCTTTCAGAAACCTTTTAAATATCTTACTGACCCCATGCAGTTATGTATCATATATGTGTCTTATATGTGCATATAAGATGCTTAACAACCCTTAACACAGAAGCAACATTCCCATTCCTCTACAACATCTACAAACTGTCCCGTCTCTATTCGTTTTCTCCAATTTTCTCCCTCCCCCATCCATCCCCTCCTCCTGCATGCTGTTTAAATGGCCTTTAATGGCTGTGTGTAGTGGCCGTTTTGACACTTCCTGAGCTGATAGGGCTCTATAAAGTAAAGATGTGTCACATGACACTCTGATTGTATGGGCATTACCATCTGTGAACCTCCTCAACGACCCTGATAACATCAGCACACTGATCACAGTCTGACTCTCTCACACACACGCCAACATCTCTCCTTTAGTCCCTTCTGCTGGATTTCTCACCTTAGCTTAACTTCATTAAATGCTAGTGTAGATCTCTGCTGTTAATGTATTTTGACATCTGGTGAGAAAGAACATCTCAATGGATGTTTCACTTGTTCAATAATTATTTGTAAACCATTATTTTGTCACCATTTTGAGTTTGCAGTTGTGCAATTGCAACAAATGTTTAAAGCAATTAAATTTCTCTGTTGTCACTAAACTTGCAATCTGAAAGGAATCACAGAAGCAAGAAGGAAATTATTAGATTTGTATTAAGTATGCAAAAAGAAAAAAAGAGAGAGAAAAGAACCTGTCATTGCTCAATGTTTTAGAGTAGAGTCTTGCAAGTATTTGACAAAATAATATTTTAATTAGAAGAATAATTTTTTGTTTGTTTCTTATTTCCATTTATATTTTTCATGAACAAATGGAAAAACATGTCTCAGATATGTAACAGTGGGCCTTACCACTTATCAATTTTTAATGTTGTGTGTACAACAAAGCTGAAATTTTCAAATACATAGCCTTCAAATGGAGTGTAGTTACACTCATGCGGTTTCAGATATTAAGCATAATATTTGAATAAGGGTTTCTTCAAGGGTCACTTCAGTCATTGTTGTCTCAGATGTTGATTTATTATTTTGTCAATTAAAACATTCCAGTTTCTGCTCTTTTCTTTTTGTTACACTGTGTGAAGTTTATATCAAATTTAAATAAAAATGAAAACCCATTTTAAACTTTTTAAAAAAGTATTTATTTTACCCTTTGCTATTTATTTTCTTCTACTTTTCCAGTCCTACTTTTGTAGTTATAGATTGTATTACTGAACCTTTGTCGTGGAGCCAAGCTTTACAATTTGAAACTGAAAATCCATCATAAAATTAAAATATTTGTTACTTTCAAAATCATAATCATAAAGTGCTAATAGGTGAAAAAACTCAAAACTCCTCCTTCAATCACAAAAACTGTAGGTAATAAAAACTACTATGCAATGTTGCTCCCCCTGCTGGACAATTTTAGGAACTGAATTACCATATGTGCTGCAGGCCATATCTCACAAACAGAAATGCACTTACCAAATAAAGTGATATATATATAATATATATATATATATATTTTTTTTTTTCTTAGGATGTGGAAGAGGCTGTAAAAATTGCAGGAGAAATTGGTAGGAGACATTAAATATTATAGTGCTTATCATTTATCAAGAATAAGGTGATGTGATTAAAGAAACTCAGAATTTGTGTCCGTCTCTGAAAGGCTACCCTGTCATGATAAAGGCGTCCGCTGGTGGTGGTGGGAAAGGGATGAGAATCGCCTGGAATGATGAGGAAACCAGGTGAGACTTGAGAAAAGCAGATTTAGGGATGTTTTGAAAGCAGTTATCAGAAACTGAGACCCGGTGTAAGTTTTCTTTTGGAGAGAGTAACTGTAAGGTTCTTACCTAAGCAGTTCTAAGCTTTATTACACTAATTAAATGCATTTGGTTTTGGGTCACTGGTATGAGGAACCTACAGTGCAAACAAGCTAAGTGACCAGAGCATTGTCATCTTTCACTTATTGATGCACGCTTGCGTGTAGAAAAGAGACGGACTGCCATTTACAATTCAAGCCCTTAGATTCTCTGTGTGTCTCTCTCTGCCTCCCTTCCTCTTTATCTTCTATTCTTGAGAATATTAATAAAAACTTCAGTGGAACATGTTGCTGTTAATTGTCTTTTATTGCCGTAAGCTGACGCCAGGCTTTTGTTAAAGCTTTAATTGGATTTATCTTGAGAGGCAAAACAGTCACTTACACAATTCAGTGAAGACAGAAAAAAAGAGAGAGTGCGAGAGTCCTCGGGCAAATAGATGCTTATCTGCTAAAGCGGAAGCCTCTTGCCACAAATGTCAAGTTCTCTTACAACAGCCACTTGAACTGAGGCCCATGCAGTTTAGCCAAGTGTAGGTAGATGTGGTAGTTCAGTCAGTCATTTATCTTCTGTTTGTCTATAACCAGACATGGTAGTTACTTATAAAGTCAATAATAATGATACAAAACCTTAGAAGTAGTAACTAAGAAACTAAGAGAATTAGTTGATGAATAATCATATGACTTTAAGAACATACAGTTGTTTGGATTTTTTTTTTAGGATGCTGAACTAAAATAGTTGATTATTATTATTATTATTATTATTATAAAGTGGTGATGTCTTATGAAGTTCTGATATTTTGTTTCAGGGAAGGCTTTCGTTTTTCCTCTCAGGAAGCAGCATCAAGTTTTGGAGATGATCGTCTACTGATTGAGAAGTTCATAGATAACCCCAGGCATATTGAGATTCAGGTATTTATTGGATAATCAACATTGTTTTTTGTGTTTTTATATGAACTTTTATAAATGCTTTTGTAATATAAGTATAGTAGTGTTGCCATCATGTAAGTAAAGGCTCAAAATGTTACATTAATTCAAATTCTATTTTATTTTCTTCACAATTTCATGCCTATATTCCAACTAGATTACACTCTTTCAGCCAGGTTTATGAGAGATCCTTCTTAGAAGCTTTTTCATTAGTCTTCAAAGAATTAAAAAAAATGGGGTTGGGAACAGAAAGAATTTTAAAACGTTTTTTATGCTGCATTTATCTCATCAAAAATATAGTAAAACTGCAATAATGTGAAATAATAATAGCTATTACCTTGGCTTTGCTAGCACCAATGTTTGAGCTGCAGGAAGCTCCACAAAATAATCATTGTTTATTTTTGAGAATAGAGCTTTACCTTCAGTTGTACATTCTACTCAACTTATTGTAAATAAAACCTCTAGATTCGGTAATATTCCTGGAACGCACATGGTCAATCATAGCACTAGCAGCTCATTTGTTCCCAGAGAATGTATGAATTGATAACGAATGAGTAATGTATTACGTTCTCCACAGTGACAGGATTTTGGTGAGTGGCCACATTTTGGATATTTGTGCTAATAGTTTCTGTTGTTTTTGCAGGTGTTGGCAGACAAACACGGCAATGCTCTGTGGCTGAATGAGAGAGAGTGCTCCATCCAGAGAAGAAACCAGAAAGTGGTGGAGGAGGCCCCCAGGTTTGAGAAGTTTTTTTTTTTTTAATCTAAAGGGAACCTGACAATTACAAGACATTGCGAAAGAACAGGGACAGATATGGTGTACACATATGACTACGCCATAAGTAAAAAAAAGTTGAGTAAACAATCAGACAATAAAGTTAAATAAACTTGACCTACACAAGTTTCAGGTGAACACATATTTTTCCAAGTTGGCATATTAGTGAAAACCGTATAGCACGGGCCTGCTCAGAAAACAGTTACCTGCTGTATAATAATTATTAATAATTCTTATTAAATACGCTGTCGTCAATTATTATTAGCAAAAATTACTATAGGTGGTGAATTTCTGTCAAGAGCTGTGTGCAGACAGTACAGTACCAACCTTGTGCTACTACCTATATATGTTTGTGTTTGTATATCTGGTTAGCACCTTTTTGGACCCAGACACTCGGAGGGCGATGGGAGAGCAGGCCGTGTCTCTGGCGAAAGCTGTGCAGTACTCCTCAGCTGGCACTGTGGAGTTTCTGGTTGATTCGAAGAAGAACTTCTACTTCTTGGAGATGAACACACGTCTACAGGTGTGTATGTGCTGGAGTATGTTTGAAACGCACCGTTTTCACTCTCTGTTGAAATGTGTTTTTGAAATGAGGAACATCACAAGCAGTTTATTATATATTCTGGCCTTTTTGGGTTACTTTTGAATATTGTGTGTGGATGGTGTTCAAGTCAAGGTCGATAACTTATGAACATTAATTTCTGTTCTTATATTTATGATTATGGAATAGTTAAGTGCTTGTGGAAAAGAATAGTTGGACCTTTAGTTTAATATATTTAACGCATTTGTATTATGGTGTTACATTTACTGTAGACTTTGTCTGAGCCACACAAGAAGACATGATTTCTAAACGGTGTGTCTGCTCTGACCATTAGAAAAATCTACTCTGTTGACATAAGAGAGCTTTAATTCATGCCATCATACAATTACATTTCATGTAGAATTCAATTATATATGAAGGCGAATTATTCACAAATTATTAAGTACATCTACCACTCTGTCCCTGAAAAACATCTTAAAATAAAAAACATGTATTTAATTTAATTTAATAGACAGTTATACATTTAAATGAATGTTCTGTCTATTCCAGGGCTTAAAAATGAATAACAATATTTTACCAAATATAAAACATTTCTAACATGTAAATCTATGCTATAACTTTTTTGTTCATTTAATTGATCCTTGATGAGTAAAAGTTTTCATTTCTTTCAAAGATGAAATAAAAATGTACTGATTCCAAACTTTTAAACAGTAGTGAAACAGTAAACTACTGTTACAGTAGTTCTGAACATCATTATCCATTTTAAATAAATGCTTCTCTTTTTAATATTTTTAATGATCAAAGAATCCTTAAAAAAACTGACGCTGACCGCAAAACGATTTTGATAAGTACGTAGCGTACCCTCGACAGAAATCGTGCAGCTCGTCACATCGGAGAAATGGCTCTGGTTTATGACGTCTGCTTCGAGGACATTTCACGTTGTATGAGTCAACATTGCATTTGCACACACAGTTGAAATTCATGTTTTTTTGGTTCCCAAATTAATATAAGAGAACGATAAAATAACATTATTTACCGGTTAGTTACCACTTCAATTAAACATTTCGTTTTCCAGTTTTTATACCTCGAACCAGTTTAGAGCCCTGGTCTATTCAGTTCCTTCATTTTAGCAGCTTTAAGGTTCAGAAACTCTTTGTAGAAAGACATCCATGGTTAAGAATTGTACTCATGCTGTCATTAAATATACCTGTTATAAAAGGCTCATCTATTAATTATGACTACACTGTGTGATCAGTCTAATAGAAACTGTGAGTACATATTATGGTTATAATCGTAATAGTAGTTTTATAATATAATATAATGGTTTTAATTTAGTTTAATGTGGTGTGCTAATACTGACAAAACACAAAGTGATAAAAATTTTACTTTTTAATTAAAAAGAAAACTGAAAATATAAAAACTGATTCATTTACAGATTTTAGACATTTATGTACATTCAATATTAATGTTTTTTAAATACATTTATTTAATCCTGTGGCCTCCTTGAAAGTTTTTTGAGACCCCCTAGTGGGCCCTGGAAGCTACTAGTTTAATGTATGATGACATGACCTGCATTAAAAGAATGACATATTAGAAACAAACATGCAAACCTGTGCAAGCTTTGTTGTTGTTCGCAACACAATTTAAGACATTTTGGATGAAAACCAGGAGGCTTGTGACCGTCCCATTGACTCCCAAACAATTACCACTGTCAAGGTGCTGAAAAATATGAAAGACGTCATCTGAAGGCTCCATCGTCCATCAGTTCCATCAACCTGGATTTTAGGGAGCAAAAATAATACTTTTGTACGCATAGAAAATGAAAATGACTATTTTATTAAACAATACATCTCTCTGTCTCTCTGCGTCAACGTAGCCCAATTTTGAGTATCCGCTGAAACGGCTTGGAAATAGTTTTAAAAATGACTCTTTTTAGTGATTCAGAATTGACTCTTTCTTTTGAGAGACAATAACTTCATACACGGTACACTTTCACCTAGAGCTGTGTTACACACTGTATTAAAAGGTACTTTTCGAAAATCTATAATAGGGGCACTTAAAACTCATGACATGATCCCCACTGCTGTTAGAACACAAACACTAGTATCTAGGAAGTGAAGTATGTCGATCTTCATAATCACCTCACTAGAACCCAGAGCCACAAGAGGACATCAAAGTGTCTATAAAGCTCATTAGTGTGGACCTCCCAAAGAAAAACACGCAGAATGAGGAGGGGCAGCACGGGCAGGAAAAGGGTTTAATATTTCCGCTCAGGGTTAATGATTAGTTGTTAGCAGTGCTGTCTGGTTAACGAGACTCTCTTGAACACGTATTTAAGTGTTTGAGTGAGTTTGGTGGGAGGTAATTTGTAGCTTTTTAAAACTTGAGATAAATTCCAATTTTGATGTAGTTTAGTAAAATGAGATGCGGCGTGTACAGTTACATATGTACACATGTTGTAGGATGATAGTGAATGTGTTTTTCTCTCTCAGGTGGAGCATCCTATCACTGAGTGCATCACAGGACTGGATCTGGTGGAGCAGATGATCCGCATCGCAAAAGGCTACGAACTTCAGCACAAACAGACTGACATACCCATAAATGGCTGGGCCATCGAGAGCAGAGTATATGCTGAGGTAAACCAACATTCACAACCAACGTATTGACTAATGATCTTAGTGTTTCTGAGATCAGTCAAGGGCTAATATTCCAAAATGACCCCAAAAAAAAAAAATCTAAATGAGTTCTTATTGTATAAATATAATTGTAGCAATTTTGTACATTGCTTCTTTGTGATTATTTTTTTGTCTTATGTAAACCTTTTAAATATACCCTCTCATTCAATTGTTAGAACAGTAATGATAATTTTAAATAGCAAAAATCTATTAAATTTATTAAAAGAGACAAAAACAGTAGAAAAAAATGGTAGACTAAAATAATGGTACAAAAAATATATTTTTATGCTGTTTTTAAAACCTTTAATCAAATAAATAAAAATAAAATGTCAGTTTCCTCAAAAAAAGTAGCTGTTTTTAACATTGATTAAAACATGTTTCACTTGAGTCACTTGTGCATCTAAGGAATAAATTGCATGTTAAAATAGATTCACATTTATTCAACAATTATTTGAAGTTGAAATGTATTTCACAAAATTAGTAAAAAATTTTATTTTTTTTAAATCACGATCTGGACATATTATTGACAGATTTGCCCACATTAGGGTTGCGCGATATAGTCATTTTTCATATCGCCAGCCTGTGAGATCGCCGATACACGATATTATCGTGTATGGGTGGGTGGGGGCAAGAGAGAGGATCTCTGTACTTATCACAGGCTATTTGATGATTTTAAACCGCGTGAGAGAGAAAGAGAGCGCGCCTGGAAGCACCAGTAACCGAAATACTATACCTTCAAAAATATTGAAAACTGACATGTTAAATATAAAAATATTTAAAACAGCTAGTTCATATATTCGGATACAGCAGTCATACATCGTTATTATAGGGCCGCGCGTTAGAGACCAGCACGCGAGTGCGGCGCGGGACAAGATCTGATGGGTGAATGCGGGCGTGGGTGGTAAGGTCCTCAGGTTAGTCCGGGATATATAATTATAATAGAATATAATTTTTCGCGGGACTCCCGCAAAATGGATTTATCTTAAAATTAATTTAATAAAAAAACAAATATTCTGTTATTTGTCTAATGCACAAATGCAACAAGAACAAATAAAGTAAAAACTATTTACAGGCGCAAGTGCGGAAGCTAATTCTCGCGTGGTTCATGCCCGGAACTGTAGACTCACACCGAGGCACAATGTCTGAAGAGCATGACACAGATGGAAGCTAAGTTGTACTTGTTTTTCTACATTGCTGAAGGAAAAAAAAGGCTAATGCACATTCTGAAGCAGTATTAGGCCAAATGCTTTTCTGTTTGACCACTTGAGAAATCAACGTTTATTATTATTTTGTTTCATTGCAAAATTATCAGCCTATCTCTAACTGTTCTATGTTCTGAAAAGCTCCTCGATCGTGTCCATGTTCATCATTGCTTTTAATTAAACTCAAATAAAACAAAACATATTTGTTTATTTTCCATTTCTTTTTTATTTATATTTAAAAGGGAAGCAAGTGAAAGAAATAATAGAGTAGCAGGAAGAGGTGGTGAAAATAAAACTACAAAAGCCTCCGGGCTTTTGCGGACGGGAGCGGGACAAAACTTGAATACTCTGGGCGGGAGCGGGAGAAAATAATAGATATTTTTGCGGGAGCGGGACTGAAAAAATCTGTCCCGTGCAGGTCTCTACCGCGCGTCCTACAAATTTTCCGCATCCTTGCAGAAGTTATCAGTTTAAAAATCAGACAAGGTGAAACCCAAAAGTAGATTTATTTTAAAGACTAACAGTTTTACACTAAATATTGGACTTAACACGTTAACACGTTAAAAATGAAAGAATATTTTTTTAAGTGAAATTAAACGGATAGCCACAGCGCTCTGTTTGAGAGCCCTGTTTTAGACTGATAACTTATTAACTGCATTTTTAAAAATTATTATAGCGATGATGAAGAACAAGCAACAATGGTTTTTAGTTAATGTGCTGTAAAAGAAAATAAAAAAAAGAAAACATAGCTGTTAAGGATGTTTAAAAGATGTCTCTTTTAGCACTAATTTGCGTGTATGTGCAGCACTGAGTGAAATAGGGCAATTCGATAATGGTAGCCCAATAATAATAGGCTGCTTAATAATAATAATAATAATAATAATAATAATAATTTCATACATTAATAGGAGAATGAGCCCAATATCGTCTTGACTATCGACAAAGACATCTGGTATCGTTGATAGCTC
>JAUMHP010000052.1:164506-178036 GCA_032361065.1 Enteromius trimaculatus | reverse complement strand
ATGGACAACAGAGGTTGTCTGGGACAATAAATGCACTAAATGAACTTTTGCTAACTTTTCTTACTTAAACCTTCAGGGAAATGTTTTTAAAATGAAGATTGAGAGAGTTAATGGTGGTGATGTTGAAGTCATGTGACTGCGGTGTAGCGTCTACAGCCAATTTTTCTTTTGTTTGTTTTACTTCTGGTATATTTATTTAGATGTCAAATCTTCTCATTTCAGAAGACTATCATGCTGATTAAAAATGTGTCACGATAGAATCGTTACTTCACAAAGCTTATTTTCTGCAACTGGAAAAGTCCTTATAGGTTTTTGTAGAGGAAATGATGGTGCTAACATCCAAATAAGCCTACTGCAGAAATGCTGTGGCCTACTACACTATTATGCAAGTAAAATGACATCTATAGCTTTGGTGTTTGACTCAAACTAGTTTGGAACAGAGTGGCCAGTCAGTGAATCTGACAGCATCACATTCTCCGGGACTGCATCTAATATCTGAGGAACTTCCATTGAGACGAACCGTGTTAGGGGTAACGCATTACAAGTCAATACAAGATTCCAAGTAACAAGTAAAGTAATGCATTACTTTTTAATTTTAGAATAATGTAACTATAATATAATAATATATAATTACTTAAAAAAAAAAAAAAAAGTAACGCCAGTTACTTTATATTCTTATTTATTGACTGACAAGTCTCCTGACTCCATGCTGGGAGAAATCAGAAATACAGAGCATTGTGTGCGGTGTGTGAATACAGTGTAGTTCTAGACTACATGTGAATGTGCATTTACAGATTTAGTATTCATCAAAATGAATTAAAATAAACTCTGAATATGACGTAAACCTGTAATAATTAAATTACACAAATGTATCTAATCCCATTTTATGAACCAGTGTCTTTGCTGCTGACTGATGATCCAGTTCAACCAAAGCAAAAAAATACTTCATAAACTAACAATTGTGCTTCTTTGTTTTTTTTTTTATTGCTGAGCAGTATTGAACTTTCTTCGTTTATTCGTGACACTTTTTGGTGTGAAAGGAAACTTTTACACTGTAAAGAAAAATCATTGCTAATACTGAAAAATGACACAGCAGAATCCCCGGTGTTAAATGAACACTCCCAAGTGTCCACACGAGAGTGTTAAAAACACTGAAGCGGTGTTAAAGTTAATGAGATAATTAAGTGATTAATTAAGTGATGACTGATCGTGGTTGAAGACACCTGATGTTAAAAAGCAGAATCACCAAAGAAGAAAATCACTATTTCTGTGTCACCATTTTAGTGTTCAGTGTTTACTTTAGTTGGGCTCTTGACCCTTAACTTCTTAACTGAAGCACATAAGACCCGGCTATGTCAGAACTGTCAGACAGATACCTAAAAAAAAATGATTAAATGCCTATAAATCAAAAGAAAAAAAAAAAAAATTTAGACACATTTAGACACACAGACTTCAAGAATCAGCGTGAGAATCACAACTATGGTGACCATCAGAAAAGAAAGTTGTAGCCGATCAAAACTCATCCATGGCTCCCATCATGCATTGCAGCATGAATAAATTATTAGCAGAATTGTCTTTGTAATTTGTTTCATTTGAATTTACTGTTTATCACCATTGTTGAGATTCATACATTGATTCTTCATGTCTGAGTCCGCTTTGTCAATAATAGCATTGTACAAGAAAACCTTCCAGAATTTATAGGAAACTCAGATTCAATGTAGAATCAATAAAGTCTACACTCTTCTGTGATTCAGATTAAATAACGGTTATATCTGAACACAACCATCAGCACTTGGTGATGCTTGCTCTTTGCACATGCCTGTCTGTTATAACAGCTACAACAGACAAACAAAGAGTACAGTTAAAAAGTTAAGGGTCAAAAGCCCAATTAAAGTAAACACTAAAATGGTGACACAGAAATAGTGATTTTCTTCTTCGGTGATTCTGCTTTTTAACATCAGGTGTCTTCAACCACGATCAATCATCACTTAATTAATCACTTAATTATCTCATTAACTTTAACACCGCTTCAGTGTTTTTAACACTCTATAGTGTGGACACTTGGGAGTGTTCATTTAACACCTGGGATTCTGGTGTGTAATCGTTGGAAAAACATACAAATCTGAATGCAATGTGTTGCCTTGAGCTTTGCTATAAATAGAGCTTCTTATATTAAAAACAAGCACTCAAGCTCTGCCCGTATTTAAAAAAAGCAACACAAAAGTAACATAATGCATTACTTTCCATAAAAAGTAACTAAGTAAGGTAATTAGTTACTGTTTTAGGACAGTTTTTAATGCATTGTTTTAACGCAATGCATTAAAGTAACTTTCCCCAACACTGGAGACGAATAGGATGTTACCGAAACACTATTATTTTGACTTCCTCACCATAGTTACGTATAGAATGAAATACTAGCATAGGGCTAACTGTATACTGCATAGAATTGCCTGAATTGCCTACCAGTAAGCAATGTGCAACAATAAAGTTTTTAAACTGTATTATGCTTCATTGTCTAAAGAAGGCTTTATGTGTCTTATACGACATATTTTGTCATTAGATGGGTCAGTAATTAATTTTTTTAGGTATTCTGTAAACTTATGTTTAATACGTAGTGGGTTTGGTTTCTTGGTTGTAGTTCTGATTGTGAACTGAAGGTGGCAATATATATTCATTGCAGAATACAGTTTCCAGTCTATAGTTGCTGCCCCCATGTTCCTGTCCAAGCCTTCAGACTTCACTCACCGCCCACCATTTCCTAGAGCTTTCTTGTATTGTAGCACATCATCATCTTTCTCTCTCTCTTTCTGCATTTTTTCACAGCATAAATCTATTCTATTAAACTCAAGAATACGCCTTTTACGGTAATTGATATATATATATATATATATGCATGGATGCATGCTTACATTTGATAAATTCTTTGCGTAATTAAGCAGCCAAAGCTTTGAAATATATGTTATATTATGTGGCAATATTCTTTTGAAATATGTTATATGTATATGTCATATGTATATATGAGCATTTTTATGGCCATGTTTCAATATGATATGTTTTTTCTGTCTGGATGCACATACTAAACGAGCAAGTTCCAACCCTGATTATCTCTAACAGAAGATTAAAATGCAAGTGCTCTGTCATTCAACAGTTCACCTTCAGGATAAGCCGCGTTCACCTTCCCCTCAATTTACCCTGTTTTATTTGTATGGCTGCCTTCAGAACATGGTTATGGCTCTCAAGAGCTCTTGCACTCTTAGATGACATGTGAAAGGTCTCATTCACCATTTGTTTTTCTGACCCTGGGTAAAGCTATACAGCACTGACGCTCTTCCATGGATTGGGTATAGACTGGATCTTAGAATTTTTAACAAATTTTCTTTAATTTGGGTTGCTGATCATTTAATTTAATGTGATGTTTATTGTTATAAACATGGATTTTAAATATAGACATATTCGGCATATAAAATATACACTATTGTACTAACAGCTTTTTTGTGAGGACACACTAAATGTATCAAAAGAGACATTTATAATGTTAAAACACATGCAGTTCATTTGAACTTATTCATCAAAGAATACTAAAATAAACTTTTTTACAGTTTCCACTAAAATATTAGGCAGCACAACAGTTTTCAACATTTATAATAATAAGAAATGTTTCCTGAGCAGCAAATCAGCATTTTAATGATTTCTAAAGGGTCATGTGACAAGACTGTCATAAAGAAAAATATAACATTTATTAAAACTTTTAAATGGAAGTTTACATAAAATGATTATAATAAAATATGTATATTCATTTCTTTCACTAATGTTAATAAAATATCTCTTTTTGTAAAAAAGAAAAAAGAAAAGTGGCTTAATAAAAAAATACTTTTTAAAAAAAAGAATTTGCCCCCATTTTGTACTCTGTTCATGGAAAATGGCAACTTATTAATGCAGGGAAAATGAGCTCCAGTGGAAAACATCCATCTGACTGCGCTTGTGGGACTCTTTAAGTTTCATTTTATAGTGAAAGTGTCCCAGTAAAAGAACTGGCAATAAAAGCGCTCTGAGATGAAAACCTAGCATCAGCAGCAGCAGGAAGGACGCACCCAGAATCCTCTTCTCCATCTGAACAGGAAAGCAATGTCACCCGGGAGGCTCATAGCGTCTGTTCACTCTCTTTTTTCTCTCAATTATTTGTTTCTTTTTTATAAACAAATGTTTTTCTGCGTCACATGAATCAGTATGCATGGTTGTACATTTTCACACAAGGAGCCTGTTGACAGGTTTACAGATTTCAAGCTGTTACAAACTGGTAAACATCCGTAGACGACATACTAATTATAAAACAGATTGTGTTGTGTGGAAAATTTCTACTGTGGCATTTCATGATTAGTGTGACACTGAAATAGTTGAAGATCTGAAGAATAGATTTAAAAGATTCCTTCTCAAGCACACACACACACACACACACACACAACCTTGAGTGCAGTCTCATCATGTCTCCAATTCAAATGTTGTGAATCACAAGGCATGCAATATTTTTTTCTTGTGTTTCCATAACTCATCTCTGATCTGGTTATATAACGCTTACAATATGCTGATATATGCTATCTCTGTAATTCTAGAACCTAAATTCAACATCTGTGACCCAGAATGGATGCATTATATCCCTAGTTTCAATATCGCCATGGTTACAGGATCCTCTTTGTGCATTTGTGTGTTCGGGATCAGCAGTTGTGAACTTCAGTGGGTTTATACTATGACTCATGTAGAGAGGACAGCATGAACAGCCTGTCTGCTAAACACAAGACCTCATTATCAGTGGACCACACTTCATGCTGCGGGACAGGATTAGGAGTCCCTATTCAGTTTCAATTTAGTGTAATCTCTAGACAAACAAACATATAAACCACTTTTAGTCTATTGCAGTTTCTTATGACTCTTGAAACTCTCCAAACTCCTGAATGGCCCGGTTTAGCAGACAGGGCTTATGAACCAGGATTAGGCCATAGTTCAGATAGGGCATTTAAGTCGTCTTTATAAACATGCTTAGAAAAAAAGCATTAGTGTGCATCTTAAGACAAAACAAATGCACTGATATATTTTAAGATCAGTGCAAGTTAACTTCAGTTGAAACACCTTAGACTTCTATTTTTGTCTAGGATATAGGCTTCAGTCTTGTCTGTGAAACTAGAGGAATGTGTTTCGTGTGAAAGGTCTTGAAGATGAGAAATGTTTGTGTGAGGAACAATAGGAAGTGACATCACATGACAGATCATACCATTATTTCCTCTAACAGCTGAAAGTTTGATTAAGTGCTGCTGTTCTTGGTCTAATTGTGAATGAATGATCAGGATTTGCTATTGCATTTCAACTCTTTAACTTCCTGTCATTTCTCTCATTTCGGTCGATTTCCAAAAGTCACCTGTTTATTCAGTCTTCACGAGTGACTTTAATATATAATTCTTGTGTTTATAATTAGAAAATATTAAGGAAATCTAAATGTAAGCTTTATTTAGAGCTATATTGTGTTAAGTAGGTTTATAAAATGATAAACCCCTTATAAAGAAACGGCTCAAATAATATTTAGTCTCAGCTCATGAGGTTGACAATCAACGCTAGGACATCAGATCAGAAACATAGCACCTGTACAATAGATCTTAACTGTGCAGAACTCTAAAAGTACAATCTTGTAAAGAGTGCATTTCTCTGTAGAGAAATAGAGATGTAATTTCATACTGTAGTAAAAGAGAAATTCTACACCAGGGAGAGAGGAGTGAGCCATTAATCGATAAAAAAAGAGGAGAATGGGATGGTAAGATGAGTGCAGGGACAAGAGTGGTATTGATTGGATGGTGAGGATGTGTAGTGTGTGTGTGTGTGTGTGTGTGTGTGTGTGTGTGTAAGGCACTGCCACTTCAGATAACCACCCTTTGGAAGTCTTGCATCATAGTTCCCGCAAGTCTCACTGGATGTCTTACTTTCATTATTGTGAAATGCTATTACAATTTTAAATGTTCTCTGTTTTTGAATATAATTTATTCCTATGATGGCAAAACTGAATTTTCAGCCGATATTAACACAATCTTCAGTGTCTTCAGTGTGAACACAATCTGATGTTCAGCTTCCTTTATTAGTCTCAGAACGTGCAGCCTGAGAATTTAGAGGCCCCTGAAAGTCTGAGGCACAGGGCCCATCGGCCCCATCCATAATCTAGCACTGCTTTCTCCCCTTCTCTCCATCTGTCTCCTACAGTTCAAACCCTCAGGCAATCTGAACCCTTTTCAAATTAAATTTAAATGTTCTGCTGACACACAGACAGGGTAAGAGACAAGGAAAAAGCCAGAAAGCTTTTTTTCTTTTTTTAAATCAACTATGGGGAGTAACAGACAGCTGTCTCACAAACATGGATATACCTGTCCCTGGTAATCCCAAAGACTCTTCACTGCTCCTTTATAGAATATTAAATGAGAGCTTTGAAGTTTGTGAGTGTGAATCACACTGCAGGGGATGAGATGAAACAGTGTGTATTATGTGTGTGGGTGTTGTGCTGGGGACGAGGTATCTTACATCAGTCTCTTCTACCTACTTTCCTCTCTCTCACACACACAGTCTGCCCAACCTCTGTAGTGCCTTTGTGTCTGTGATGACTCATATGTCTCCGTACGGCTGTGTATATAAAATATACAGAAGATTTTGTAAGTGTATATGAGAGAGAATGAGTAAAAAATACCTTCCGTGGTCTTGAGGTGGCAAAACTGGCTAATTATCAAACGGCAGGCGCAAATCACTATATTTTGCACAGTGGGCGTTTGAGGAAATCTGTTTGCAGGCTGCTTTAGCTGAGTAAAGCACAGCTACAAAGACAGAACAAGCCAGCACAAGAACCCAAGATTTACCCAGAATGTGGCATTTGTTCTTTTCATCCGTGTATCTATCCCACATACTTCTAAACCCTGCAGATGCTTCAAAAAAACTAATTTAACATATATTGCTTAGAAATGTTGCTGTCATAGCTCAAAAGCATTCTCATATTATGTTTAAGTAACAACTGTCAGCATATAGAAACAGTAGGGTAACACTTCATTTTGATAGTCCACTTTAGACATTCTACTAATAGTAAGTAACTATATGTCAGTTAGCAGTTATTAGAGTATTAGTAGACTGTCTGCTTAATATCTTCTAACACTTTATTATGATGGGTCCACAACATACAACATACCGACTATAAGAAACTATGCAAGTATATGTCAGCTTATTCTACTAACCCTAAACCTACCCTAACAGTCTAATTTGAGAGTTAGTAGACATGTAGTTGTGAATTAATGAGAATTAGTTGACATGTAGTTACAAAGTTACTTATAGTTAGTAGAATGTCTAAATGGACTATCAACGTAAAGTGTAAATAACAGTATAGCCTATAAAATGTAGCTTTAAAATGCATGTGATGGCATTGTTCATATAATGTGGTATTGGATTTTTTTCTGAGAAATGTTTCATATTTCGATCGTCAACTTGTTTTGTCTCCATTCAGTCTTGTTGGGGTCTTGGAGAAACTTTTGAGATATTAATTCTGCTGATATTCTGCTGATATTTCTGACTCACCTGCCATAGTGCTAATGCCAGAGCCCAGGAGAGCGTAGACAGCCAGAATGGGAGAGAAGAGGAAAACAGCAGCCAGGATGAGCAGAGACGGGCCTACAGTCCCACACGCAAAGATCTGCCCTACGCCCAACACCACCCCCTGCAGGAGCTGATGGGAACAGCACACACACCTGTAGATGAAGACTAAATACACCAATGTCTTTGCACATTATTGCATTTATACTAATATGTACACTTATACTAATATTATCTTTATACTACTTTTTAAATTTGGATGAACCTTTGTGTTTTTGAAAAGGTTCATCTTAAGTTTACTAAGGGCGCATTTTTTTTAATGTTAAAAAAGTGAACAACATTTTTGCTAAATAGAAAGTTAAAGAACAGCAAAAGTGCAAGAAGTATCCTTTTATTATCTATATTAGATTATTAGACATTTTTCTAGCAAGCTCTGATATATTTCCTACTGAAACAGAAAAACAATTACAAATCCATTGTTATAGCCATTATTTTAATGATCTTAAAAGTGGTTTTGTCAGCTTTTACCAGCATATAGATCAAAATCGTGCACATTTACTGATATTATACCCAAGTTATTCCTGTCACAATGTTGTGCATGACTCATGTGCTTGAGCTTGATAAAATATGAACTAATTTTAAAAGCCTATTTTAATTGCCGTCTTCCACATTGAATATTCATGACAGCGAGAGAAAAAAACAGATACAAAATAAATCTAAAAATTATTCTCCATTATTTCTGTCAGCCCTGTGCACCCGTCATTACTGAATCAAGCTGTTTCCATGGAGATTTGCTAAAAGCACAGATACTATTTAGTGCAAAAAATATACGGGCTATAAACAGCCCATAATAGTCAGTTCCTGTAGCGTGTCGAAGAAGGAAGATCAGCTCAATGCACCCTAATGTCATTCAACAGAACAGAGTAAAGCAATAAGTAGGATCATCATCATCATGACATAAAGCATCTAAACACACACACATCTCAGGAGAGATGCAAAATGGAAAGATGATGAAGACAGATGGAGGAAGGAATAGAACACTGTGTGTATAGATAAAGGAGGTTAAAGAGGCAAAACAGGAAGATGGCAAATAAAACGACAGAGCGATGGCAGAGCGAGAGTGGACACTATGAAAGGGGAATGAGAGGCAGAGAGAGAGGAACAATATAATCATGTCTAATCAATAAGATGAAAGCATAGATATTATTAAAAGCACGAGTGGCAAATAATTTGGGTTGCATTTTATATCACCATTTGTTGCTGCCATTCTGTTTCATTCACTCACCTGTGGAACATGTAGTTGGGTGTGGTTGGTGCTGTCTGGGGCCCCTGGTGGATGGGCAGGATGGCTTGGAAAGTAGGGGTTGGAAGTGCTGGTACAGGCCAGATACAGCACAATGACTATGTTAAAGGGGAAGACGTTCACTGGTAAATCCCAGCGATCCAGAATTGGAGCCAAACTGCTGGAAAGAAAAGTCCTGAGACAGGAGAGAAAGGAGTTGTTTGGGTTTGGAATGGTGAGCCATATTTGTGTTTCATCTTGTGAATGTGACAGAAGATAATGTGTTTCGTATCAGTGATTTGTGGATCTTACGTTGCAGCTCCACCGAGACACACAGGCAGCAGGAGCCACCAGTACCAGTCTCCAGCAGAGCTGAACACTCCCATCAACAGACCCACCAGCATCCCGTTAAAACCATGAAGGCCACTGGACACCTCCTCACTGCAGGTTAGGATCACATGTCAGATTGGAATCAGCACATGCTTCTCTTCTAGCCTTGTCTGTCATGTGCTAAGATACATTGTGTTTTTCAACAGACCAGGGAAATTAAATGCAGCCTTAGATGCAGCTTCTATGAGTGTTTTCTGAGCTATGTGCGATTTTCTGTTTGCATGACACTGTTTTCTTTGTGTGTGCACATGTATATCTGTGTATGCACAAATGAAATTTATGCATTGCAATTGTAATCCAATTCCTGAAAATCTGCTGGTTCTTATCAGTTTGTTAATAGCAAACTGCACTAATTAAATTTGATTCCTGCTTACAACATACAGTGTGGCTGCTCTAATTGCTGAATAAATGACAAGAATTATTCTTCAAGTTTATTTTATAGTAATTTTATTTTACAAGTAAACACAGGTTTTTTTTTTAAAAAAAGTGCTTTATGTTGTAAGTACTTGTAATGTTTTTAAGTACTTTATATAGTAAGTATAGATATCAGTGCACTAGTAGTATACTTGTAATTGTACAATTTCAATACTACTTCAGACTAAACTGGCTCACTTTCTATTATATAGCTAAAAGTAGCATTTTTCAAAGACTTTGAAGTATAATCTAAGTAAAGTACTAGTTTTGTATATTAAAACTGCGACCAATGAAGTCCAATGAAGTAATTCACTCATAAAAGCCAGTTCTTCTTAGTGAATCAAAAATGTACATCACAGTCTGTAAAGGAATGGCTTATTTTTAGAGAATCAACAACATTTAAAATCATGCAAATTCTTTGTGAAGCCTGACTTGTATTGCTTTAGAGCTGTATTATATTTATTAATTGTTTGTTATATTGGCTTTGTTAAAATCATCTCATTATCTTATTACCTGTTTATTCTTGCAATTGTTTGTGTTTTGTGCATTCTATTGCAAAATTGTGTGCATGCATATGTAACTTTGTGCATGTGTGGGGGAGAAAGTCCTCACCAGTCCTGTCCCAGGATTATAGCTGTGAAGGTGGAGGCCAAAAGGCCGAGCATCCCCAGCAGAGCCTGCCAGGGGCTTTCTAGAAGCAGCGCTGCCAAAATCAGAGCTCCACTCAGGGGGTTGTTTAGTAGAATCACACGTGAGATCCCACGCAAACACCACTCAGCCAGCTGCAGTGCGAACAACTTATCTGGGAGAGAATAGAGAATTCACCAAAAATGAATTTTCTGTCTCCATTTATTGGGGTTTCAAAACCTACATAATTGTCTTTCTTCTGCAAAACACAAAAGATGTTTAGCAGAATATGTTAATAGCAGATACCGATGCTCTTCTCACAAACAATGTGGATACGAGCAGTGGGTAGTGACGAATTACATGTAATACGCAATCAGAAGTACTTGTAATTACAGTATTACAGTTCACAATGTTCATAATCAATTTAGTTTTTATGGATTACATGATTACATATTATTCACACAGTGGCAGGATTATATTCATCATTTATTGACCTGAATGTACTGTAGTATAGTGGTCGCTTACCCTGCATGTCTGTATGTAATTGTAGCATTTCTCCGGTGCAGTACAGAAGTGCACTGACGAAACGCTGTTTTAGGCCTCCGGGCCGCTCTGATGCGCTTTTTTCCAAAACCAACATGTTGCCAATCGAAACCTTGCAGCCAACAGGGAATTTCAGTCTGATCTCTGACTGATCCAGACTTCCACTTTCCGTTACACGGCCCTCTCCCCTTTTTTCCTCACTCTCTCCCCAGTTGTTTTCTTCCTGACATCCTGTGTTCTCTGTGCTCTCTCACTTCCCTTGTTCTCTCTTCACATGTGAAAGTTAATATTATATCTTATTTAACTCATGTATTGTAACACATTTGCCCTGACTAGGCAGAGACGATCAAAGTTCAGTTGTAGCATCTTCTGTATTTCTCTGAATCATCCATGTCCAAACACCCTTGTGTCTTGTGCATTAGTTATAATTTTTGGTCTGTGTTGCAAGCGACTGCAGCGTGAAACAGCATATTGGTGTTTCTGCCTTAATACATTTTTTTCATTTATTTCAAATCAATTTAATTTTCTTATTTTAGTTTGAAGCCGATTGCCTGAAAAGTCCCATCTTTTAAGATTTAAAGACTAATGTAATACACAACCCAGCCCCTCTTTAAATATGAATAGACATTAAAAAGTATTTATGTTTTTGTATGTGCCGAGAGTAGAATTTGTGAACCCAGACTGCACCTGCAGTTACGTTATGCAATCAGCAGTCAGTGCTGAAAGAGGGGCCCACAGTTCAGTGTCTTCGGCACGTCTGTTATATAATAAAAGAGTGTTGCTGGAAAACAAAAGAGGTTTACTTTTCAACTTACAAGGAGGTCAGTGAGTAAGCAGTTTGTAGTCTAAGTGAGTCTGTCAACAAATGATGCAAACTTGTTTCTGCTTAGAGCTCTAGAGGGAGGCGGTGTTACAGATAGATAGATAGATAAACATTTCAATCTGTCACTTATTTTTCATTTCTTGTTATTTTTCATTCTCCTTGTTCACTCTCTATTGTTCAGTCAGCAGCTGAAATATTGACTGCAGTCATGCTGAATTACTGAGTGCAGGCAGAAACCAGACACAAGCACAGAGAGGGAAAAGCAAAAAGATAACTATCCAACCTATCCCTTCTTATGCTATTCATGGGATATTTGTGAATAGCATAAAAATACCCAACATGTCCTCGACAATCACAGTTTGTCTGAACGACCAAAAGAAAACCACCTGCTCGCAGACAGGTCTGCATGAAAACGACAGTGACTCCAGGCATGTGTAAGCTTTCATTTCTCTATATGTAATGTAAAAGAAGCAGATGTGTTGGTATGTGCAGAGTCTCGCTTTCCTCCGTGTTCACTTTTTTTTCTCAGTCATCAATTTTTCAGTAAGCGCATTTGTGTACGTGCGTGTGGGTTGAGGCAGCCGAGGCAAACACACCCTGCCATTGATTGATAGTCACCCTGACTCAAAGTCTCTGAGGTTCTGACTGATGAAGAGATGGATTGTGGGAGGCGGGGAGAAATGAGAGCACATGTTGAGTAGAAGATGCTAGAGAAAACAAAGCAATAAATGTGAACTTGCATTTTGCACATGCTAATGATGGCTTAATATATATATATATATATATAAAACAGATTTTGTGTGTATGTTTGGGTGTGTGTGTGTGCGGGTTTATGTGGTTCATGGGGACACAAATTTGTATAATGACATGGGTATGACATAGCTTTTACAATATGTTGGTGTTTTATGAGGACATTTTCAGTGTCCCCGTAATTCAAAAGGCTTAAAAAAACATACTAAATGGTGTTTTTTTGAAAATCTAAAAGTGCACACAGTTTCCTGTAAGGGGTAGGTTTAGGTGTAGGGCAATACCACATACAGTCTGTACAGTATAAAAACCATTACGCCTATGGAGAGTCCTCATAAATCACAAAAACCAATGTGTGTGTGTGTGTGTAAGGTCTTTGTGAGTGACACGGAGGACATTGTGATCTCGTGATTTGAGTGACATTCTCCTTGCGTGGACAGAACTGGTCGATGCTCGCTCATTTACAATGTCTCGCACACGCACACACAGACTCTAATTAAGTATGCACAGACTGTCTGGCCAGTTGTAGATCGTTAGCCCTGCATGTGCCGGAGTCAGAATCCAATTATCTGGCTGTGTAGTGCAGTGGCCTCGTGATCTGTGCTCCAATTCACCCCACCCACAGAGCTCAGATCTGGGTAAAGCAGCCATGGGAGGCCTCTAGTGAAGCTGTATGTGCTATTTTCTTAAAAGGACAGTTCATCCAGTTCATCAGCCTCATGTTGTTCCAAATATGTATGACTCATATTCTTCGAACAAAAAACGTATTTGATTATCAGTGTTGTGTTTTTTTTTTATCCCATTCAATAGTAATCTATAGAGTGGGGTATTTTGAATCCCTTCGACTTTCATTTGTGTTCTGCAGGGAAAAAAAAGTTTGCAACATGAGAATGAGGAAATGATGATAGAAAATTACATTTTATATTTTAATCGCTGTGCTTCTAACTGATACATGTGTCATTTTAAAGTTCAACTATATAATCTAATCCAGGGATTCATAAACTTATGTGAGCCGTAGTCATATGTGATCTAATCTATTTACTTGAGGTACAGAGATTTTAATTTAATATTCTAATATTTTTAGAATAAATTTCACATG
>JAUMHP010000052.1:122724-133956 GCA_032361065.1 Enteromius trimaculatus | reverse complement strand
TATATATATATATATATATATATATATATATATATATAAATATAAGAATCAGCGGTGTGTGAATCAGTCTGTCATCAAGTCTGGGAGAAATACATCAGCCCGGATACCATGGAAACACCAATCATGTGGATAGATAAGGACTCCTCATCAGATAAGCTTGATGTTCTAACTTAATGAGGTGGAGGTTTCTTTTGATGTTTAAGCAAGAATTTGACAATGTACAATAGTTAAATATAAAATAATATGCCAATCACAATAAAATCTTTCTGAGCTTTCTAAACAGTGATATTTATATAAAACAGGACACATATCTTTATGGAATCGGGGGTCAATAGGATTTAAATTTTATGAGGTGAACCACCAAAACAACTCTATATGAAATCTAGTCATCCACCCTATGAACGATCAATAAATTATTGGACGGTTGGGCTATTTACAGTGATGCAGAATCATGAGAACAGTCTAATGTAACATAATCCAAGATAAAGATTTACACTACCTGAAGCGTTCCTGGCCTGCAGTGTCCCAAATCTGCAGCTTAATGCGTTTCCCAGGTTCAATCTCCACCAGGCGGGAGAAAAAATCTACCCCGACTGTCGGGTCCGACACCTGTGCGAAGCGGCCTTCTGTGAATCGCCTAATTAAACATGATTTTCCAACAGTGGAGTCCCCAATAACAATCAGTCGAAACTGGTAAAGCCAAATTGCCTCCATGTTTAGTCAGGTCTGTCAAAGCAAAAAAGGAGAAGTGAATTAGACACTGCAAAAACATGCCTTCACAATTTCCATTTCAAGGACAGAACAGAAAAGACGCATTCTTTATTTTATTCACCCACATTTTTAGGTCACCTTGCTTTACCAGTTTACTAAAAGGAAAAAATCAAGCAAATCCCTCTTTGAAGCTTTTAAAACCCCTTTTGAGGATGCGTTGTAGTTATCTCCGTCCATGTATTCTGTGGGAAGTACAAAATCGTCTATAAGGCCTGTCAGCTCTGATAAGGATCTGGTGATGTATTCTTTATCTATCACTAAAATTCCATATTAATTACCATATTATTTTAGTATTAACTTAATGCTCTTTTCAGTAGGCTAATGGAAGTATATAGGGTACACATAATAATTTGTTTAATTGCAATATGTGTTTATATGTTCTTAGTCATGTGCAACTGAATGAACCAGTCTAGCTTAACTGATGCCTGCTAGATTTGCACCGAGGCTCGCCTGGAACATGTACTATAGCTGTGTATCGTTGGCCTTGTCATAATAACGATTACTACTCTCTGTTCTACATCTACAAAACAGACAACTGTATAACACCCGTTGTCTTTGTGTAGAAGCATCTGTGTAGAGGGTCTCTTATTCGGTGCTCTTTACTTACGTTGTTTTTGTTTGGTCGGTTCAGAGCTACCAAACGGCAGATTCCATAATCTTTAAAGGGTTGAAGCCTCTTTAGAAACCGGTGGATGAAACGACGGACATAAACTATTTGAATAACATACCGAATAATAAACACAACAGTCGTTTCTACAGAAAAAAAACAAACAGGTGCAAACCAAACAGCGCCGTGTAGGCGGTCTATTTTGCTTAGATGTTGTTAAAGATGAGTCGGCGTGTTGTTGAAATGATCCCTGCCTTGATCAAAGTCGCGTAAAAGTCAAAGATGATTTATGCCTGTCATGTTTTGATCCACGCTTGGAAGATGGAGAAATGTTTGGATGTTTTGTGCTGATGAAATGGAAGCGACAGTAGAAGCATCATATAGCCTGACTCATCCCGCATCAGCACCACTACCACATTCCTCCTAATAGCAGCGACCTACAGACCTACTGATTATTTCTTTATTTTTATTTACATATAAACAGGTCGATGATAGGCATGGCGTTTTCATTTAGTCTAAGCTTACTTTAAAAGTGCCATATTTGAATGTTTCACTAGCCTACATTTGTTTTTAACTGAAAAAAAATTCTCATTTACCCTGTTGATCTGCCCTATTTCTAAAATAAAGTTTTTCAGTATTACTTGAAATTATTTTAAATATTATTTTGATACATTTAGGCTACATTTAGGTTAAAACAGTACGAAAACGTAGTAGGCTACAGGCCTAGTCTACTCCTTCTTTGGTAAACTATCTTCCTTTAGTTTTTCTTAGCTTAAGAGGGCAATACATTTTCTATTGGCTATATTTCTTATGCGTCGTCTATTTCAGGTTTTACGGGCAGACCAGCCAGATAACCAGTTTGACGGGAGTTGTAGTTTATTCTCGAGACTAAACCCTGGTCTAAAACCTCCAGTCCTAAAGTTCAGTTGGACACTCTGTGATGGGCTTCTTGAACAGATCAGCAGTATAGGATATTTGGCTTGAATGACTCGACAGCCGACCTACAGCGAGATGAAAAGTTGTCGACAGGCAGGCAAATGAAGTGCGACATTTCTCACCTTTTTTGAAACGCACTATTTGACAGCTGGAAGCGCGTATCCTCAACTCCAGCGAAACGCAGTCAGTTGTTTTCTTTTTGTTTGTGATTTTTACGATCCACGAAAACTTGGATGTAGCGAGAACTCCGCCCAGCACGACATTAATTTCACTTAAACAAAGGCTTTTTTTTTCTTTCGGATAAAAGTGTCATGTTCTAGACTGCTGACATGCAGCAGGAGCGATTACTCAAAGTACTAGTCATTGGAGATTTAGGTGTGGGGAAGACTTCCATCATAAAGCGATATGTGCATCAGGTTTTTTCTCAACATTACCGCGCAACTATCGGTGTTGATTTTGCCCTGAAAGTCCTGAATTGGGATCACCAGACAGTCATTCGACTGCAGTTGTGGGACATCGCAGGTCAGTTGCTCAAGTTATGTATAGTTCCCTGTCTTTGTCTGCAATGTTAATGATTGGCACTGCTTTATCTAAAAAGTCAATAGACTTATGTAAATAAATGAGCATATGGGTAGTTGAGAAGCGTTATGACATGCCGTGCCTCTCCTAAAACTATTCTACAGATTTTCTGATTCTTGTATGATTGTGCGACTATTTAAAGTAGTAATTATCCACGCCATTTTTGACCTCAAACTCAATGTTATCTTAAATATATAATTAAAGTGGAGCCAAAATCTGCAGTAATGCACTATGACTTTATATTTAGGCTAGTCTAGTCATGAAAATATAAATGAGCAAAACTCACAAAATACAATATAAGTTAAGTTTTGTAACATTTTAAATGAATGGACCCGAAACTGGACATATGACAGTCTTTATGAAAAGAATATGATGTCAGGCAAGCTTCAACCCTTTCTAACCTTCATTTTCCGAGCACTGATGTTTTTTATTGACTGCACAAAGTGGAAATGCATGACATATTAATATTATTTGGAAAAATAATTACACACAGAAAGGTGGAAAGAAATGAAGAACGTTGGAGTAATGCTTGGCTTAGTAAACACTTGGCTTGAACAATGGCATTACAGTCCAGAACATGCCTTGTTTGAGATTGTCCTGCTCTCAGCTGGTGTGTATGACGTCACAGTGGTATGAATCCCTCTCTGTGTTTATACTCAGAATAAACTGAAGCACAGGAATAGGAATTTGTGTCTCGTGTTTATATTCACTGGTTATATTGGTCTCATGTGAGGGTCCTCGCATCACCTACTGATGGAAAACACTAAAAACACTCACTCTCAAAATACACACCAGCTCCAAGACAAAACATTCCCACAGTGCATTTGATTCAACATGGCTGACAGATAGGGAATATGTTTACATAATTCTAAAAACTAGAGATTTTTTTAATGTTATGTTTATGATAACAACAATAATGTTTAATTAAAAACTGGGAAGATTTAAATAAAGTTCTATTAGCATTGTTATTACCTGTGTTATGAGTGGCTCCTCTGGTGCTCAGCTTGACTTACACTCCGAGTATCTGAAAGATTGCATGACTGTCGTCCTGAATTGAATGCAATAGTTGTATGACCTCACACAGGACCCCATACAAATCCAATTTCAAGGTACTCCAATCTGAATGTGAAATGTGTCTAATTGGCCTCAATTTGCTTTAATATGTGCCATGATAATGCATTAATGCAGGTTAGGTCCATTTAAGATCCTCTGTGTAAAAGAACTGTTCTCATTGTAAAACCTTGGCAGTCCAGTCATGTCTTTTTCTATTTGGTGCTATGAAATCAGGATTAAAATGTATAACCTTGATGATGCAAGAGTTGGAAACAATGCGGTAGGTAAACATTAAAGCTACAGAATGGTGTTCTGTGGAAAATAATTGTGTCATACCAAAACTTAAAAGTTAATTTCAAAGAACATTTATTGACACAATATTGTATAATTCATTTCAATTCAATTCAATTCAAAATGCATTCAGTTAACCAGACATGTGCATGTCCATCTAAAGTTGTGTGTGAGTAACATATTAATATAAATTTAATGAGTTGGCATAATGTGTCTTTCTGACAAAATTGGGTGTGGAAAAATACTGTACTATACTGCCATTACACCAATATATATAGGCATCTCATCAGCATTACTGGGCACAGCTAGTTAACCACGTCAAATTATCAACAGGACAATATGTCGACTGTGTTCAATGTTTTATAAAAGAGCCTAAAGATTTAGCTTTTTTCCAGTATGGTGAAGCACATGCCATGTGATATGGGAAGATGTTTATGATGTCTGCAGTCAAGGAATCCATGCACATTTCTGAATGGCTGTAGTGTGTACAAGTTAAAGTCAAAGTTATCTTTAAGCAGATATTTTACTTTTCAGTGAACTATTCCTTTAAATAACACAGCAACTTTTCCTATTTATTCTCAGGACAAGAGAGGTATGGCAACATGACACGTGTCTACTACCGAGAGGCCGTTGGGGCGCTGGTGGTTTTTGACATGACTCGTGCTTCCACCTTCCAAGCTGTGTTGAAATGGAAAAAAGATCTTGACTCTAAAGTTGCCCTTGGCAATGGATGTCCCTTACCGACTGTCCTACTGGCCAACAAGTGCGACCAACAGAGATACAGTTTGTGTTCCAAACTGCCCAAACTCGACAATTTCTCCAGGGACCAGGGTTTTGTGGGTTGGTATGAGACGTCTGCGAAGGTACTTATTATAGGCTATATATTTTATTATATCACATTAGTGACTAGATGCCTCTTTGAAAAGACATTTCTATTCATATTATATTTTCCTTTTTTTAACAGGACAACACAAACATTGATGCAGCCATCATGTGTCTTGTAGAAAATATAATGGCCGTTGACGCTAAGGATGTTCCTATTGAATCTGACCCTAGTGTACTAATCCTCCCTGCTTTTGATTATAACCTAAAAGAGCGCAGTGACTCTAAATGTTCTGTCTGCACAACATTGCAGTCCAGCAGAAAACCCCACAGTGAATTATAGGGTGAGATGATGAAAAGTACACTGAACAGAGTGGGAACGAAAAATAGAGAGAGAAAAAGAGAGAACGGTCACACCCTTTGCTGGGCCTTCAGATTGTGCTGATGCAAGACGTTGTGGCAAAGACAAGACCATGAAGCCTTAACACTTATATGCACTTACATTTACACATACCAAAAACAACAATGTCATCAATAAAACATGCAGCGTTTACACAGAATTTTCTCTGATAAATACTTAATGTTACAGACTTGCAACTAAATAAGGCTCTTATGGTTACACTGCAGCAGATGAGCAGCGTGCGGCACATTTGTTTCAACTTTGTGTCTGTAAAAGCCTGACTTAAACTCTGCCTCCTAAAAATGTGTGCATGCATTTGTGATTGCGTAGGGGTGTGCTATTTTAAACTCTGTCTACAGCAAGCCTGTACACGATACTTGAAGCTCAAAAAATGCAGTTAAATAGTCTGTTATTGCTTATCAGCTTAATACAAATGCCAAGCGTAGGCTATCTGATCTATGGTCTTTCTTTAGAGATATGCCAGCACGTGGCAAGTTTTCTACACGTAATAGCTTAAAAAAATCAAGGATCAAGGATGATGTAAGATCTTGAAATGATAGCGACTTCGATTCAGAGTTAAGCAGTCATGTGCCAGCATACAAAATGCATACAAGTAGTGTGAATAATCAGCAGTGGATTCATACAGTCAAGTGCTGTGTGTGAGCGCATATGTATGTATGTATGCAAAAAAATGTAGGCAATCGACAAGTAATTGCGCAGAAGTGTCTGGGCTGACACTGAGGAGGAGCGTGCCTAGTATTTAAATGTGTCTCTGGATGTTTGAGTGTTTTTTATGTCATGACCCACATGCTTACTGTCTGCTCACAGCAGTAATTTTGCAGCATGTCTGTTTTGTCTGATTTGCAGAGGTTTTCATCAGCACCTACCGTCCATGCTCCGGTGCTCATTACTTATTTATCCCCACAGCTCTCTTACTAAACAGGCTTCACTTTGTGACATGATTTGAGCAGGTGTTTTGGACTGTGTAACTCTATCTGTATAATTGCATGTATATTGTAGCTATAATTTAATGTCTCACAATACAGTTTTTTTTCTCTCTGCTTGTTGGACTGCTCAAGTGATCTTTTCCACATACGAATATGCCATATGGAGCGTGTCTAACAGTGACCTTTTCTAAGCCTACTTTTCATGCAGCAGACATGATGAAAAATGTTACGCAATTTATATGTGACGGTTAAATGTTTTAGCAAAAAAAACAAACAGCTTTTTGTGTCTATTATATATCTGTATGCAATGGATAATGAAAAGCTTTAACCAACATATATGTTTTTTTTCTTTTTTTCACATCCATCATTGCTGTATTAGCATGTATTAACATGTTGATATAATAATAATAATAATCATCAATAAAACAGTAATTAAAAGGTATGTTATTTATATTATATATTATTTATATATTTTGATTTTATTGAACATAAAATTAAAAAGATTTAAAGTTTGTCCCCCGATTATGCATAAACCCTGTTACCATCATAATTACCGTTTTTCTATAATAATAATAATAATAATTATTATATATAAAATAAAAATATTAGGCTTGAAGGTTGGTTTTATATAGTATACATGCTTTTAGTCATTATAATTTACAAACAAAAAACCTTGGAGTGACCTAAACGCATTTCAAAAAGTAAATTGACCCGTTTCGTAATGACTCGGTGAAAACGTCACTTCATAAGAACCATTAGAAAAAGGGAAACTTGAGAAGAGTAGCACAAATTCAATGCAATGCACAACAGAGGCGCGATTTCATTATGCGCAAACGAAGACCGATAATGCTCTATGATTTCGAGAGGTAATTGTACGTTATTATTTGGAGCAATACGGCGGATAATGATAGAGAAAGAGAGCATATTCCAGAAGTACTGTATTTCCAGTCTTGGGTAATAATTGTAGGTGTGAGAGCATCCCCAGCTGATGTTACAGGTAGTGGGGGGGACGGTGAATAGGGGCGCGATGAGGATATTTGCTCCTTCGACACTTCAGAAGAGAAGGATGCGATTATAGCGTCAAGGCGCGTCGTCGTTATACGGAATGATCAAAGGGAATTCCATGAAAGTGCGTTGGAGTGCAGACTGTTACCGGCTTTATAGAAAGGTTAACGACTGTTGAGACCGAATCACGTTTGAAAAAGCCGGGAAGAGAGGCGGTGAAAGATGATTTCCAGAAATCAAGTTTGAGCAGATGTTTTGGTAAGTAGCACACTTAAGATAAACATTATGTAAGAAATGGTTGGTCAAAAGTAAATTGCAATTTATAGAAATAAAATTAAATAGATTTAAATAGAAGTTTTGCTGTGTTTGATGATACAGCCCAACGGCAACGTCTCCATAATGCCGTGGATGGATACAGAATTGCTGCTTCTCTTTATTTTTCCATTGATATCAGGTACTGCCTTGGATCCTCTTACTTATATGGTGTGTGTATTACTGCCGTTTATTAGACAGCCAGCTGTCAAGCTCTCTATTTATTAATATTTAATAGTTAATTCACAATTAGTGGTAGGTATCTTGAAACACTTTTTTAGTTGTTTGTTTCTTAAATATTTATATTTATATTATATTTATAGAAGAAATTAATAAAGTGTTTCAGTATTTCAGGGTGGCGTGAGAATAATAATAAAATAATAAAAAGACCAAACATTAAAATGAAAACATAAAATATATTTATCCACACACTGTACTATCTCTAAACAGTACTGCACAGTACACAACTGAAACAGGGTTCAGGAGTAGGCCATAGATCGATCAGCGCATTTAATTAATTTCAATCACATGCCAAAAAAAAAAAAAGCATTACTTGTGTGCATCTTAAGACAAAACAAAGGCACTGACATGTTTTAAGATCAGTCAGTGCAACTGTCTTTCAGTTGAAACAGATCAGATTTACATTTAAGTCTAGGACTAGGATTAAGACTTGTCTGTGAAATCAGGGGAAAATGTTATAGCCAATACAATGTACAAAAGAAGATGGCCTTACTGTAGCCGTTTAAAATATATTAATTAGATACGTTATTGTGGCCATGCAGTGGACATATTCGTAGTTGCATTTTTTGAAAATATCCAACGAATGTGCAACAAAAAAAACAGTACACTGACAGGGAAAGACTATTTATAGGTACAATATTGCTAATGTGATGCCATGATTTGTCTAACAAATAAATAACAGCATTTCTCTTCTCAATGTACCAGCCCAGAACTCTGAACTACCTGCAGTAATGGACAGTGACATTCTCACCGAATTTGCTTACCAATCTGGACCATCGTACCTGAGTCTGATCCTGCTGGCTCTGACCGTGGGACTGTCCGGCAGTGTTTACCTCTGTGTGCTGCGGTACATTTGCACCGGCTGCTGCCAGCCTGTAGTTGTTGGACCTGAAGATGAGAACATGTCAGGAGTGGTGTGATAGCAGTTTTTTTATTGAAAGAGAGTGTGCATTCATGACTGTAAGACTGGACTGTGTGTCGAAGCACTTAGTCTTCTTGAATAGAAGTCAGTTTTCAGGCGTTCACAAGGCTGTGCTGTATTTAAGTAATATGAATGAAAACAGTAAAAATCCGGTCAACTATTCTTGTTATTTTCAATACAAAGCATTAACGTTTCAATTTAAAGCGGGATTGTTTTATTTTAATTGAACAGTGTGCAAATTTTGGTGCAGTTTTCCACTTCAGCCATGCACCTGTTGAAGATTTGGATGTGCATATCCCCTCCCTTTTGAATTCAAGTATTATACATTGTTTAAGGAATATCCCTATGTCTTAAGTCACCATGTTCCTTATGAAACTCTTAAATATGAGTCACACTTTTTTCATATATGTAGCAGAGCTGAAGGCTCATCTGAGGGACATTGAAATGTAAGATTTTGTATTATAAACTGCTTATTCTGCTAAAGCATCTGCTAAATTGCTGCTTGTAAATGTAAAATTCACAGCTCTAATGCCTGACTGTATGTTGGCTGTAAAAGCATTCATTTAGCATCTATGGAGACAGGCATTTGACTAGATGACGCAAGTGTTGACCGAAGGAACAAGGGAAGAGTAAGACATTTTAGCAGGATTTGGATGCTCTATCAGTCAAGAGAAATCACTCACAAATCCTCTGTCCAGCCACACATTTAATGAATGTAAGAGCTTTTTGTAAAGACAAGGTAAAACAATTATAAAGCCATTCTGAAATTTGTTAAAAAAAAAAAAATGTTGGTACTATTTTTACTGATTTAGTGATCTGGAATCGTCTTTTTAGAATAAAGTGATCCAGATCAACTTTATATGGTTCAATATAAGCAGAATTTGAACCATATTGAATTATTTTCATGTGAACATCTCCTGTTTAATTAAGTAGGATGCTCCCTGAGGAAGTGATCAGTCAGTTGCAGCAACTGTTGCCAAGGGCTACTTCTGGATCTAGTTGCCATGGAAATAGTTGCATCTGTTTTCCTCTAGATGGGGCTGTCACATCAGCTGTTCAGATGGCCTAACTTCAAGTGTTACAAGTATCTGCTAAACCATTGTAGGGGTTTAAGAAATACCTTTGTAGATCAGCTTTTAAGTATATATATAGCCATATGTGACACAAGCTCAAATGAACTATTTACACACAAAAACGTTTCTAGAATGAGACATGTTCTCATGCTCCTCCCAGATGAAGTCAAGGCTTGACACCATTGTGGTTTTACTCTTTAAACCACTTCCTCATACAGAGAGGTGTGTTTAAATGTTGTAGTTCCCCTCTGAAACTTGTCCTTTTGCTTACCCTGTGTTTGACAAAGCTAGTTTTTATAATTTAGGCAGTCATAGATAATTATTATTGTTTTTAAATTCAGGGTTAGGCCTATGTTATGAACTACATTCTAGCAAGCCTATAATCTAATATAGAAATAAAAGTTTTAAAAGTGAAATGTTTTGTGTCTGTTATTGGAGGGCATTTGTGGAATCCGTTGTATTATTGTAATAATCAGTGGCTTTTAATTACATATTTTTAATAAGTCTTTTATTATGAGATCAAAAGGTACTTGGTGCATCTTCTCACTTCACTAATTGGGCATTAAATAAAGACTTTATTTGCTTCATGCATCAGGTGTCATAACATAGAGAACAGCACAAGACAGTCATTCACATGTGAACAGACAAGGGCAAAGACATGCTAATCACATAAAAATAGGTTGAGCCTATGAGATTTCTATGAGACATTCTGAATATATAGCTATTTATACTTCAAGAGATAATACATTGTACAGTTAGGCCTATGGGTAATATATAAATGATATAGGCTAATGCTAATAGGCTATAATACAGTAAAACCCTTAAAATGCCTTACATGATTAAAAATAGTTCCCATTAATTTTGAAATCTGAATAATTTTGAATATATTTTCCAAAAATATTTCAACAGAACCACATTGCACAATCTAGTCTCACTGTTGGACCAAGAAAAGCTCTGATTGGTAAATTCTGATCCTTGCACAAAACATAAAATTCTAGGCCTACTTAAATTATTACTTTAAGTAAGGGATAATGTACAGGCAGACGGTAGTTATCGCAGAAATAAGCCCCGACAGTGTGATCAGGACCCGACCCCCGCTTATTATACGGCTACCTGCCACATAAGGGAAAAAAAAAAACTGGACATGAATATGAATTTGAAACATTTTATTGGCATATTTGTTTTAAACGAACATTTTCCTTCCGCGAAACGATATAGTACCACGTGACTAACATTCAAACGTTAGTAAGACAATTTATAACATCTACAAATGA
>JAUMHP010000052.1:79213-122624 GCA_032361065.1 Enteromius trimaculatus | reverse complement strand
GTATTAGTATTTTGAATTGGCCTTTAATTTAGTAGCTTTAGTTTTTTGTAATTTTTAACATTATTTTAGGTTTTGTGTTTTCATGTAGATTTTTCATTATTATTATTAGTTTGAGTTTATTTATTTATTATTATTTTATTTAAATTAATATTTTTAATAATTAAGCATAACTTTTTTTTGTAGTTAAAATTTTTTTTTCTTGACAACAACTACCTTGATTCACAACACATTTTACTTTTGTAATGGGATATATATTCAAGCAATTTGAGAGCAATTCAGGGCAAAAAAAAGTAAACAAAAAGTTCAAGATACACAAGGTATCTTGAGGGGGAATTTTTTTTTTATATATATATATATATGTGTGTGTGTGTGTGTGTGTGTGTGTATGTATTATTTATTTATTGATTTTTTTTTTATTATTATTATTTTTTTTAAAGCATTGGCATATTTATTTTATGTTGAAATGATTTTAGAAAGATTTTGTCTGCAACAATATCTAAATAGCTGTTGGTTAACATTTAATCAGTAGCCTGTGTGAGAAATGAGAAAAAAAGTTTTTAAGTTTTATTTATAGATTTCAAAGGCATTTTTCCTCTTTGAAATAACATGCACCGATTAATCATCCATGATAAGAGGTATTAAGAAAATAAAAAAGATATTTATATATTATATTTAATATTTAGCAACGTTTAGAAGTATAAGAAAAAATAGGGTGGCATAGATTTCCGATTAATTTAAGGAGCCCTGTCGTGTTATTTCCTCTTAGATCTCAGGGTGGTTCCTCCCGTCCTGACCTAATGTTCTGCTCTAGATCTCTGTGGGTCTTTTGTCATGCCGTGAGTGGCCTCACAGAGGCTCATCCCCGCTGCTTGCATCATTATAAACATCAGCAGGACTGCAGCACGCTTTCTCTCGTCTCGCTGATATCTCTCTGCTCTATAACACTTATACCCTAACCAGGCCCGATGCGACAAGTTTCCAGCAACAAGCAATTTGTGTGTCCACATTGATGGCGTAACTGCTGCACAGTGTTTTTGATGTTTAACACACAGCGTACATATTGAGATATTGCACTGTTTTTTTCTTTCTGATAACTCAGCTAGCATTGGCTATTACAGAGTACTAATCTGTCCAAATTAAACTTGATTCTTTCAGCTGACCTTAACAACCATGACCAACACACAGAAACGGATTTGGTTTGGTCAAATTTACTGTAGAAATAGAAAACCTTTACTGCTGGTTTGCTTGACGTGTCGCTTCTGGTTAGGAGTCAGTCTGCAGCGGCAAAAACAAGTGCTTTATCACTCTCGTAATATTTAATCAGTGGAATAATTTAGGATTTTCTGTCCTTTTTCTCAGGTTATGATGCATTAGGAGACTTGTTGAAGCCCACGGTGACGGTTCACACTCAGGCGCCGGTCATGGCTCCTCATACAGGCAGTAAACTGTTGGCCAATGACCTGGATTCATCCCTGGCCAACCTTGTAGGCAGTGAGTCTCTCTTCCGCACAGCATTATTGGTCTGTTTGTTTGGCTTTCTTTATTTACTTGGTCATAAGTCCCTGACCTTCAAACTGCATTTGTGCTACTCTACTGAACAGAGCGTCAGCAGCCATATGGTGCTATACGCCTTATTCATTGCCATTTTGATTCGAAAACGAGGCTGTGAGGGTAAACTGGAAATCACAACAAGAAGACATGGCTGTGTGGACTTAAGCTCCACTGTCTCGAGTATTCACTCACTGCTCAGTAATTTCGACTTTTTTTTTTCTATTTTATTTGTCTTGATGTTTCAAAACCTCTATGTCCATATCTCAAACTGTGTTTATTTGAGAAGGTTAACCTGATCAAATATTTGCTTTACTAGTCTTGGTAGATTTTTTAAGTAAAACAAACAAACTTTTTTACAAATTTACAAACATAAAACGTTCCAATCATGTTTCTAAATAATCTAACCCTAAGGAAACAAAACCAAATACAATCACCTTTCCATAAAAAAAAAAACAATTGAATTAATAGTCTACATTCTAAATGCATAGGGATTATTTCTAACATAAGTGAATATTTGCACAAAGTGTCTGAGTGAAGATCGAAAGCCCAGCTTTTTTCTTTTACTGTGGTATGTCTTTGCTATGTTATAAAGACATTCATGTCCTTGCCATAGTTTTTCTTCCATGTGAGTTTACTTTACACCGTAAGCGCTGTCATCAGTATTTCCTGTCAGTATATACCGTCTGGGCGAACGAAGTATATAAAGTTCATAATGCGTGAAATGATGTGTTATCGCTTTATTACGGCTAAACGAACGACATTCCAGTACACAACAATAAGCCATAGCTAACGTTGCTGGTTTACTAGCGGCGGGCTGAATAAGGCGTATACCGCTTTGTGTGTGGGTGCTGGACAGAGATGAATTAAACCCAGCTTAGGGGAAATGAAAAAGTCTCTGGTGCCTCCAGTGTTGTAAGTCTTCCAGTATTACGCTGATATGAGGCTGTTCTAACAGTCTGTTTCTTTTTTCCGATCTCTTTTCAGACCTGCAGTTTGGGGGAACACCAGGCAAAAAGTGAGGATTTAGATTTAATTATCAGAATAATTTCAGATTGTAAAAAGAGGCAGTGTCTGGATTCTCTTTGCGTGTGTTTGCATGCAGGTCTGATATGCAGTGGATTCAGCCTGGAGAAAAGAAGCTGACCGGTGGCACTAACTGGCAGTCAAAGACGATGAGCAGCACCACTGCCTGGAGCCCCGCCCCCTTGCCACCTGCTGCCATGCCACCTGCAGCCATGCCCGTGCCACACATGGTGAGAACACACCCATGCGCACACACACACAGATATACAGGCACCTAAATATACTTGAACTACCTTTTAAAATTTTGGGGTCGGCAAGTCACCAAGACTGCATTTATTTAATGAAAATTACAAGAAAGTCAATAATACTGTAAAATATTTGTACATTTTACATTGTAACCGTTTTCTGAAAATGATTGTACTTAAGTCTTTAATGTCACATGAATTTTATATTTTTATAGAAACGGTCATATTTACTTTTTTTTTTTTTAACAAAGCATTTGTATTGATGTAAAAGTCTTTACTGTCATCTTCGATCAAATTAATGCGTTGTTGCTGAATGAAATATTGAATTTATTTAAAAAATACCTTACTGACCCCAAACCTGTAAATTGTGGTGTACATTCAAACATTAATACTTTATTTTCAATACACTTGATTCTGGACTCTTTCTTCACACATAACAATAATTTACACTTAATATTTCATATCCATGTATTATTAGTACTGTAATGAATCAGGGTAATAAACAGTCATTATAGCAAAATAAACAACTTTAAAGTATAAATGGGCCTTGTGACCGGACAACAGTACATTTATCCATTACTTAATATATACAGATTTTCTTGCATATGTAAACATTCTCATTCGCATTCAAACATCGCTTCAAATACTCTTAAACTCCCAAACCTGAAGGAATCCATCTGTTGTAAAGCTCAGTTTACACCAAATATCCAGCTTTCATACACTATAATTCAGCAAGGGGGGGAAGATCTTCTTAGCTGTTGAGCTATATTGTGTAGCTTCAGGAAATATGAGTGTGAGTGTTTCTTGTTCTCAAGTGGTGTGTATTGATCCAGTCAGGCAGGTGATGTGTTAGAGACAGGAAGGAGTGGAGTTTTCACTGTTTACATGTGTTTATGGCCTCTCTTGTCTCTCTCTCAGGGCTTTCAGAGTAGATTGACCTCTGAACCGCTTGGGTTGAGAGAGAGCAGATGTCTGTGAATAACTAACCTTCGATGTCTCTCTTTCTGTCTCTCTCCACCTTTTCTGTGGTCTGCATCTTTCTGGCCCGTTTCTCTTTGTGTCGAACGTCTTCAACTCTCCTCGCTCTATCTGCTCTGTATGTTCCTGTCTTTCTCTCTATCTTCTTTCTTGTGCTTAACCCAGCAGACTGGAATGTTCTATACTAGTTATGTAAGTACCTCCTATAACTGACAGTCCTATTATTTTGAGTTTCGTTTACGAAGGATCGATTCTCTTTTATACGCTATCTCTTATTTCCACAGATTTCCCTCACTTTCTCATTCTCGCACCTTATTTTCTGATTTCTATCTTTACGTATTTGGTTCAGTGTTTTAAATTTTAATTAAATTCAGGTGAATCGTGGGTGAAAATGGTCAGTTAAAATGAAAATAAAATATAAAAATATTTCATAAATCAAAAAAAGTCTTGTTTTATTTAATATGTTCTTTAATTAACTTTGATTTTCTTAATCCACACTAAAAAATAAAATGTAAAAATTAAAGCAGTATTGTACAGATTTTATGCATACTTACCTTATGATAATCAATACTGCTTTTTTTTTTTGATTTATGAAATATTTTTATATTTTATTTTCATTTTAACTGACCATTTTCACCCACGATTCACCTGAATTTAATAAATAAATAAAATAAATAAAATAGGGAATATTGTGTGTGTGTGTGTATGTATATATATATATATATATATATATTATTAGTTTGCATACACACACATACACACATACATAAATATATGGTCATTATACACAAATACATTATGTATATGATATATTATATAACTTATTTTAGCTGAGCTTGTTTACCACAGTGGCTTTTTATGTTTCATGTACTCTTGAGACTAATTAAAAACAATAGTTCGATGTTTCTCTGTAACTCACTCTGTATGGTCCCAGGTTGAATGACCCAAAAGTAATTTTCTCACACTGTGTGAATGGGCTAACAATTTCTACTCCGTGTGAAAAGGTCTTTATTGTGACTTCCAACATCCTCTGACTTCGTAACCCCCCTCTATTCCTGATAAACACAGAGAATGTCATATGTTGATTTCCCTGTGACATATGAATGTTTGTTCGGTCTCTCATGCCCTTTCTGTAGCATTCGACGTATTCATCTTTTTGGAGCTTTGACTTGCAAACCAGACTTGTGCAAATGTGTGCGTTTGGGGGCTGCATTTTACGTAACCTGTTTACGATTCAAAACTGATGAATATAGTACTTTCTTTGTGCTAACAATTCAGTGCTTGTTCAGAATAAAGAGTCAAAGAACGTTTTAGGCTTTAAAGTGAGTGACCGTTACTCAGGTAAGCCATTATTTTAGGAAAATCTATTTCAGACATATTCTAGCATTCAAACGTTTAAGGTCAGCGAGATTTTTTTTTTTTTTCCTGAAAGGCTGCACTGATTTAATCAAAGAAAAAACTAACAAACAAACAACAGTGCAACAATTTTGTTAATTACAAATGACCCGTTTTCTATTTTAATATATTTTAAAATGTAATTTAATCCCGTAACGGCAAAGCTAGATTTTTAGCATCCAGTTTTCAGTGTCACATGATTCTTCCGAATTCACTTCAATATACTGATTTTGCAGCTAAAAAAAAACCAACTTGTTGTTATCAGCATTGAAAACAGTTTAAAAATAATTTATTTAAAATGGACACGTTTTGAAACATTATAAGTGTCTTCACTGACGTTTGCTAAGTTAAGTGCATCCTTGAACGGTAAAATACAGTAAAAAGACAGTCCTGCTGATGTGCGTTTTACTCCTTGTTCTGTTAAGTTTTTTACTCTTAGGTACATATCAGATGCTTGAGTTATGTGCTTCTGTGTTGTGCAGTGTTGCATGTGTTGAATGGACCAGTTCAGAAATCAGTGCCAGAGAGTTTAAGTACTTCTGTCATGAGTACAAAAGAGAGTAATTAAACAAGCTCTTTAAATGAACCAGACATGATTAGTGAGCACAGAGCTGTTGAATGAGTACAGTAGTGTTTGATCAGTAAGTGTGCCATTGGTCATTCGATCAGTGAAGCATTGTTTGATCATTCAGTGCACTGATGGTGTGTTTGCGACCCCTTTTAGGCTCCTGCTCCCATGGCGTTTCCCATGACAACACCTCAAGTGCCTGTGTATGGAATGGTGAGTATTGTGACCTTACAGTGGCTGCATGGGTAATTGTGGAGATGAATTAAATGGTTAATAGCTAAAAGAAAATAACGGTGAATGTTGTGTTTGGCTGGATTTAGGTCCCTCCTCAGCTGGGACAGATGGGAGGGGTTCCAGTAATGACCCAACAGCCCATGTTGTACAACCAGCCTGTTCTCAGACCCACTAACCCTTTCACCCCCATCCCTGGAGCCCAGGTACACACACGCAAACACATCAGTTAGTCGGTCTGTATCACACACAGTGACCAGATTTAATAGTGCACTGTTCACTTTAATTCTAATTCATTGTAATTTTTTTTTAATGTTCTGTAATTGTAAACAAAGGGCTAATTTGTAATGTAGGCCTGGCTTTTAATTGTAACTGTAATGATGAATGGATAAAATTGCTAATTTGTTTTACCCAGCAGTGAAAAAATAAGTTTAATAGGGCATCAGTGTAAATATACTGGTAGTATAAGTAATACTGGCCTTGGTCGGTGCTGTTACATTAACAATAGTATTAATAAAAATATTAATTTGCAGATTTCATGTAAAAAATATATTTACGATGACAGATTTTATTGTTCGATGCGATTTAATTACAGAACACTGTTCTTTCATCTTATTCTTTTATCTTTAAATCAATTGACAGTCGTAATATTAATGTTATATTTAAGTTTTTTTAGTATTGTATTTGTAACTTCTTAAAAGCAGCATTTTTAAATAGCAATACTAGTCTTTGCTGTAGCATTGAGTGATGAAATTTCACCGTTATTCAAATTTCATCAGCAAACTTCACTGGTATTATATTTTAACACACACACACAAAACACAGCTCCCTGCTTGTGGCAAGTTCACAGATGCTCCATTTACAAGACGTTCAGTGCTGCTGTATTCACATGGTCATTACTGAGCCATTCAGTGCTGTTTTGCTTATTTATAACTCTTTGTGTGTTGTATTTTTTTTTTTTTTTTTTACAGATGCAGTTCATGTAAGTAGCACTTAAGCAGAGCGCCAAACAGGACAGCTGAAAAGAACAACAAAGCTAGTGAGAGGAGGATCCGACTACCACCAAATAAAAGGAGATCGAGACCAAAAGAAAGAGCATGCATATGGAGAGGAATGTGTTTGTGTCAAAAATGCTTACCTCACTGTCTGAAACGGCTCACCCAACACGCGCACACACACACACACACCAGATGAGAGCGCATACACTGTCATTTTTCATCTCTTGAGGTTCATTTCTTTCCTGGGGCACAGTGTCTACTGGCAGGTGCGATACATCATAGAAATCGTGGATTTTATTGCAGATATTAAATTACCATGTACAGAGCACTCTTCTTTTCTTTTATTCATAATTAATATGAATTAGATCTAAAGCCCTACACAGTGGACTTCCTGTTACTGTCCTCTTTTGCTCTGTTATGAGGACGCCCATTCTGAGTTCAGGAAAACAGTGAATGTCAAAGTAAATCTTCTGAATAGTTCAGCTTACTAGATCATAAACATGTTTAAATGGCTCATTAACACAATGCCCCGGCTTCTCATTTCAGATCAAGGAAAGAATTTGACCCTTTACATAAGGTGCTCTGCACCCCCAAGCACTTTACACATGCATTTATGTGTAACATAATATATAACATTGAGCTGGTCTCTTATAACTACAATGTTAGTCGTCTAATGTTAACAGTTTAAATGTTACTGTTACGGATGTCTACTGTTCAAAATGTCAGTCAATCCTTATTTGTTTATACTGGCTTGAAGGTTTCCGTTTCAGACGTGATGGTGGTCTTGCACATACATAATGCACACACTGGTGTTACGTGAGCCACATGAAGAGCCCCCTCTCACTGGCCTCCCACCTTGTTTTGTCACTCCAAGGACACTGATAAACATATCTGCTCCTGCTCTCCTGTGTTAACCAAACATGTCACGCATTTACAACTACGTCTCACACTCTGAGCTCACTCCCCCATGTACCACCCACCCTGGGAGCGGGTGACCGGAAGCATTGGAGAAGGGTACTGGGCATGTGGCCCTATTCAAAAAAATCTGTTTTTAATGAGGGTTTTGTTTAATCCTTTTTTCTTTTTTTTTTCTGAAAAGCATGTTTTTATTATTTCTGAAAATGACACGATCATGATCTGTTTTATGTTGCCAAATTATGTACATTTGTGATTCGAGAAATGCCATAAGCTAGCTCTTGTACTCAGCGCCTGACAGCGCGGTTCTTTCTCTGAAGGACATGCGTATTGGTGTTTGCCAACTTTGGAACCAAAATCAATAGCTAAAATCTACTTTTAGTCTGTTTTTGTGCAGTTCCTCGCAATGCGGGGCACTGTTAACAGGGTATCTTTATTTTTGCTTGTGCAGCCAAAGCATTTTCGGTCCTCCTGAAATCCCTTTAACCCTTTCTAGAGCAGTTTTCCACTTCAGCCTTCACATCATCCCATAATTCCTGCTTTGTTTCTTCGTGCTACACTCAGTTTTTCTTCTGCATGGACTGATGGAACGTTGCTGGAGATGTGGTGTGGTTGCAGTTGTGCTAAAGTTAATGAGCTCCAAAAAGCAGTGATTTTACAATTTGCTCTCTGTTGCTTCTCTAAAATCAAATATGTAAACTAGCTTTGTGGAGCTTATAGCTTTTTTATTTTTATCTTTTAATGATCACTACCTATAGCTGGCAATGTTTTGGAATGTAAACGCAGCAACGAACGTTTAATAATTTATTGGTAACAAATAATAATCCTCCAAGCAATGCAGTTCTTCTGCAGTGTTTAGGTGAATAGTTGCCAGGCAATGCACAGACTGTTGAGGTCACAGGTGTGTGTTTAAATAGCCAGTCAAGGAATGGAATCTTCGCTTTTATAAGATATTGTCATTTTTGTAGTGTCACGTGTTATAGAGAGGTTGATATGTTTATAACAGTCCGTCTTCAGAATGGTTTTAGGAATGTGTAAACAAGACGCATCCTTTCATCATTCATTTGAGGTTCAGACCACTTAGAAAGATATTCCACGCAAAAATGAAAATTCTGTCATCCTTTACCAACCTAACAAACCTGCATGCATGTATTTCTTCTGTTAAACACAAAAGCGTGCTGATAACCACACCAAGTCAGTCCTGTAACTTGCATTGCATTTTTTTGTCCATGGGAACCAAGCGGTTCAGAAAAATCACTTTTTGTGTTTCGAGGTCAGGCATACATGTTTGGAGCTCCGTTATGAAAGAATAAATGCTGACAGAATTTTTCCTTTTTTAATTCTGAGTCTGACGTGCCATCAGTTCAAATGTGGTCATTGCTTTTGTGTGTTGCTAAAGACAACCTCACTGCAAGTGTTTCTTTTTTTATATATATATATTGTTGCTGTAATGCGTGCTATGTGACCGCCTGCCCTTCCGTTTGTAGAAACAATGTGCATCGTGTTTCTCTGCTTGCTTAATTCTGTGCGAGTGCGCGAGTTGGTTACTAATTCTTTATTGAGCGTCTCTTAACATGCTTGTGAGTTTATTGTCCTTTGAGCGCCGTCAGGGGGTCCGGCAGGTTCAGACGGAAAGCTTTTTATATGCAGGCTCAATGTTGATGCTCTCTCTGGATTCGCAAGGTAACGGGGCACAGAGGAGCAATGCTGTTTAATTAGGATCTGTTCTATTATCCCGTCACCGGAGGCTTGAAGTGTGTGAAGTGAGAGAGTGAATGTATGATTGTGAGCTTCAGGGAGGATGAAAGATCTCAAGATGTACAAGGGTGCTTTCATGAGCCAGGGTTTCCATGGTAATCTCTAGTTTCTGGTCCTTGGCACAGGTTGAAGAGCACAGCAGCGTTTCCTTCTCTTAGCCATATTTTGTCTTTTTAAAAAATTGTTTTACATTATTAAAAGCTCTGCATGCATTAGCAGCCCAGGCTGTGGTGAAAACCGTCTGAAGATGCAAGCTTCTTTGGCAACCTAGTGCTTTTGGATAACCTATAGGCTTGTTGACTTGTTTCACTAGGAACGGGTAATAAATGCTTTCTCTCTGACACACCAAAGGCTTTTTTAAAACTTGCTTTTGCTGAGTTGAGGCGTTCAAGGAACAAGCTTTCATTTTTTATTTCGAATCCCTGCTATGCACAGAGACGTTCTTGCTCCCCCTTGTGGTTACTGTTTGTCATCTTTCATATAAACAGCTGCTAGTGTCCTGTTGGCTGTTTATGGGTGGGTTGTGCACACAAAGCAAATGTCTGAGTGTATTGGACTCACTGCTCTACATTCATCCTTTATTTTAGAGCTGAAGAGCAGCCAACTCCGGTGTACTTCTGAACTACTTAGCCTGATTTTATACGTCTCGGCTTGGCTCATTAGCTGGCCTGGAATACTAAGCTCAGCAACGGCCTTTCAGAATCGATGTGTCAGCTTGTGGCGCACGTCTCAGACCTCTAGCAGGGATGCTTGGTGTTCAGGGTCCTTTTCACCTTCGTGCTGTCCTGGAGCTGTCCTGGCTTCTCTGGCTTTAGTGATTTTGTTTGAGGCGGGCTATTTGTCTGCTGCATTCTTATTTGCATCTTTTTGTCCTTATTTTCTTGTTACAGAGATATATGCAGTGTATTTAGAAATATGTAAGCAGTAGAAGCGCCATCATCCCTGTGTATCAGCTCAAGGAGCAATGCAGCAACTTTTTTTCAACTTTTTTTATCCATTTATCATCGAATGCCAAAAAAGGAGAACACAAACCTCCATTTTTATGCCTATTTCCTAACTGTATTTTTTTTTTTTTTTTTTGGTAATTTATTTATGCAGACTATAAGGAGTTTATTCAGCATGGTGAAAATAAAAAGCAGAAATTGTGGGATTGTGTTTAACTTGTTTGTCTTTTTATTTTTGTCTGACTTGCGTTCACATAATAAAGTCCCTTTTTATTCCTGAGTTGTTGTTTTTTTGTTTGCTTTCATTTTGTCTGTCATCCTATGTATTCATCTCATCAGTTTTATCCCAAGCAGTAAAATCATTACCCTCAAGCTCATTTTGGATGTCCGGCTCTTTTCTTTTGTTTTTCTCTGGCCTCTTGAAATTGCACTTCATGCCTGCCTCACGGCCCATAATGCAGGGTTTTTACAGTATGAACGCACGTTTTAAATACCTGGTCAAATTTTGTGTAGTGCAGTGTTGTGTTGTTTTCTCGTCTGTCGATGTGATTTCTGTTGAATCTATTGCACGAGTTTCACTGCAACAGGAACCACCTGATTATTTCTTTGTAGCACTTTTTGACAGTGGACAGTGGAGAGAAACAGGAAAATCAACCACTGTTTCTTTGTGTATCTTCTGTTTTAAGACCAACTTCAACTGTTTTTGAAGTTGAAGAAACATGTATGTGGAGCTGGGTATAATGTGTGGGAAAACGATGTACAGCAACGCCTGCAATTTTGTGGTCCTTTTTTCCAACAAGTCTTTGGCTGTTCAGTCCATCTAAAAGATAAAATGGTTCTGTGAGAGGTCGAATTACTTTAGACAGTTTCTCAACATGGCTTGAAGGTAATTCCTGGACTATAACTGCCAGACATTCAATCTGATTTCACTAGTTACTAAGTAACTAATCCGGTTTCGATAGTTCACTTGCTCTCTACTCTTCTGAAGGTTACTGTCTGTGAAGCCGTGACTAGTGATGTTCGCTTCTATATAAATTATTTGAGCTCAACCATGTACTGTTTGTTTTATTTCTGTACCGTTGGGGAAAAGGAATCAGACATGTCTGGTTGTGCTGGTACATCAACTCTCTCAAGTCTGGTAGGACGTTTGTATCGGTTGTCAGTGAAACCTTTAATATGTAACTAAACCTGAATCAAACACCCTCTTCATCGACTTTTCATCTGCAACTGCCTTTGGTTTTCCCCGTGAGCTTCATGAACCACGCAGCACTGGTTGAAGTCAATGATCTTATGATACCAGTCTCTCCTGAACTGTCGTTTGTACGCCTGCGATGAGATGCTCAACCCAGGACCAAGAGACCTGATGGAATTAACTCAATTTTCTTTCGATCGCTTTATAATTTGTACCCGTTTTCTTGCATGTTTTTGTATCCGACATGCCTGGGAAAGTTTCACAGTTCCATGTAATGTTTGCGAAGTTCTATTAAATATGGTGCTGTTTTTTAGTAAGCAGTTGTTGTCGTAGTGATGGACGGGTTCTGTGTATATCTGTTATTTTTTTATCATTTATCAGTGGTTGGTTGTGCTGATCTGGTATGTTATATTTCTTCTTGCAATTTTGCTTGAGTCAGTTTTTGTAAGTTCTTTCATTCTTTCTGTCTCGATCTCTGTTTTGTTGTCTGTATTTGTGAAGAAAATTTATGGTTGCAAGCCTCTAACCTGAACCATGAGTGAATGCCTTGTGAATAAATGGATTTAACGCTCGTGCTCACCGGTTTCTTAATAAAGGACATTTTTAACAGATTTGATTTATTTGACTTACTCCCAATGCCCATTAATATTCATCTACACAGTCAGGAGTTGTACCTGACTCCATTCCTCAAGTTTTCGCTTCTGCAGTTTATTAATGGCAACGTCTCACTATTTTAGTTTGTGCCTGTTTTATTCCAAGATATTGTTTACTTGTGTCGGTTTCTCCAACCCAGCAGTAAACTTAATCTTTCAACTTTTTAAAAAAAAAAAGTTTTTTCAACCGTTATTGACATGGTTAATTGAGAAACAAAGTAGTTTTGGTTTATTTGTTGGAGGTTTTAGTGATTTCAGCTGTGTCCCCTGCCCCCATCAGCCCATCTCTCTGTAGACCCCAGGAATGTCACACTCTCTCAGACAGACCCTAACAGCTGTAAGGAGCGAGAGAGCACATGGCACTGGCTATTTTTAGTTCATTCAGACGAGAACATCTCTCTTCTTCTCTTTCCCTGGACGTAGCTGTTCCTTCTGGATCTCTCCTCGGCTGAAAGTTCTGGAGAAGTTTCACAGCGCTCGTGCGAGTTCATAAGTACCCGAGACGAGCGCAGGACAGAGCGTATAAACAAGGAAAAGAGTCCAGCGATAAAGTGAAAGTCAACCTAAATATTTAACAGGCCAACATGGCTCTACTGTGTTACAACAGAGGCTGTGGGGATCGATTTGATGCTGACAAAAACTCAGACGGTAAGATTTTAATCTATATTTATGTTTCATTAATATATAGCCCAGCCTATTGAAAAAGAGTATAATATCTTGAAGGTACATATTTTAATTGTCCATGTGAAGGTCATGGCCTATTGTTAAAAACTTTTCAAAGTTTAACAAACTGAAAGAGAAGTGCTTTATTACTTTATGTGTGTTTATAATTGTATTATATATAAATACACAAAGACGAGCTGACAGCAGTGTGAATGAGATCCGCTGGCTTTAGAGAGACGGGAGGCCAGGACTTTGATTTCATTTTGCAACCACAAAGCCATATTTAATTATACATTCTGAAATTGTAGAGAAGGTGATTTAGCTTGTGTCTGTTTTTCAAGGTTTCTGTAGGTTTCAGGATCTGTGAAGTCTCAAGCACGTTTGGAGGTGTTCTAATCAAATGTTACTTCCATAAACTGCTCATCTCCTCTGCTGAGCGTGTCTGTCACTGTATTGCGTCCTGTTCATACAAAATAGTAAAGAGGATGGACTTGTGTAGATTAATGTCTCCAGCTAACCCTATTTTCTCTGTCACCCCCTGAAGATGCCTGCCAGTTTCACCCCGGAGTGCCAATCTTCCACGACGCCTTAAAGGTGAGCTCAACAGACAGCAGCGCGCGCTGCGTACGGACCGCCGGCTGCTCGGCTCTGTCGTCGCTCGATAAGCGCGTCGTCGGCGTGTTTGCCTCCTTCTTAGGGAGCCTAATATCCATGTTTCGGTTTTATTTTGTTCTTGGCCGTCTGATGTGTTTCTTTGTTTGGGTTTTTGTCCTCAGGGCTGGTCTTGCTGTAAAAAGAGGACGACAGATTTCTCGGAGTTCCTGTCAATCAAGGTATGCTAATAATATGCTAATCGCGATGGTTTCATCTCTAGCTGCTCTTCATGCTCTGCACGTGCAGTACTACAGACTCCAACAAAGTGACAACATGTCTGAAACCCTCGCAGTACTTTACAATAGGGTTCAATTTCTTAACTTTAGATACTGCTGGTAGGCCTGTAGGTGAACATTAGCTGCTATTTACACAATCTGTAACGGTTTACAATGAGGCCCATCATTTAACATTCATCACCTAATATTAGCTAGCAATGAGCAATACATTTATTAATCTTTGTTAACATTAATAAAAGTTTACAAATGCAACTTTGGATTTGAATAATGTAGCATATTAGTGAAGCTTGAAATGAATACAGAGTTAGATAAATAAATGTTTTAAAAGTTGTTATAGTATTTTTTTTATAGTTAGTTCATGGTAATTAATTTAGATGACAAATGTAAATAAATTGAACTTTTTTAATAGGTTGAATAACTGCTAAATGCTGTAAAAATGGTAATTGTTTCATGATATAAATCGTATTAGAACTGGACCTTCTTGCAAAATCTTATAAAATATACCAGTATAATGAAGTCCAACATTGTCCACAGCAGTTTAATAATGATTTTAATTTCATTTCATTATGAAAAATATTTTTTTGTACTTTGAATAACTAGAAATGCTATTTGTCTTTATTGTAAATTATTATTTAATTTTTTATTGTCTTTATTGTAAATAAAATTCAGGCAGTTTAATATTAAATTAATTTACACCCAGGTCTAAAAATCTAATTTTTTAATTGAAATTAAGTCAGTTTAAGTCTCGGCCTCTTAGTTAAAAACCACTGATAAACAAGATAAAAAACAAAGCGTGTAAAAGCTAGTTAAAACAAATCCTATAAAATAATTGAATTCAATATCGTTCAGATGTTCACATATTTATATTCATTTAGCGGATGCTTTTATCAAAAGCGACTTATCAAATACCAAATAATCCTACAGCAGCCAATATTAGCAGTGCTGAATGTCGGAGATGATCTCAAACATGTCATTTATCTGCTCTGTGTCTGCTGATTATTTTCTCTCTGTCACACGTTGATCGGCACATTCTGCTTTCGGTGCATGTCCTCTCAGGGTTGCACTCGCGGGCGCCATAGTAACGAGAAGCCTCAGGAGCCTCTGCGGCCAGAGGTGACGTCTGATAAGGGAGACGTGAAGCAGCACAGCGAAGAGGAAATTATCTACCAGGGACCCAAATCTGCAGAAGCCCTGGAAAAAGAGAGACCCAGGTATATGGACTACCTATGATTCAGCTCACACACAATGCGTTCTGTCTCTCAAACCGACTCGATGCTCTGAATACAAAATTTGTTTTCTTTCTCTGAAGCCCTCCTTTGTCCGTTCGTCAAAAACGATAGGTACAGCTCCTCCTGACTTGAATAATAACAGACAGTGACATGTTTTTTGATTCCCTCCTTCACAGCTCAGATGAGTCAAAGACAAAGCTGCAGGTGAAGATCGCTCCCTCTCTGGCTCAGATCGCTGAGAAAATGGAGATCACTGAGAGAGAGAAGAGAGAGAAGCTAGGTGAGCAGTTCCTGTTATCCCTACAGCTCAGGATCACCTGCAAACACAAGCACGTTCATTGTTCTCTGCTGCTTTTGCCCAGCACAAATGTAAACATGTCTTATAATGTTTTCAAGTTCGGTCATTTTATAATGTAAAAAAAAAAAAAAAAGATTTTTGCAGCTAATAATCCACAAAATACATTGAATTTGGCACTAATCTTTTAATAATGTTGCAGCCCAACACACGCAAACAAACATAAACTTTACAGTGAAGTGAGGCAATGTATTAGTGTTAATAATGAGCTAATATCAATGTAATAGTTTAATATTATTAATCATATAAGTAATGCAAAAAGGCTAAATGATATTGATAAATAAAAAGCATGAATCGTTCCATAGCATACAGTAGTTTAATGTTAATAATCAAAATAATGCAAAAAAGATTTATAAAGTGTATTAATCTTCACAGCTAACAATCCCCAATGTTTATGCACAACAGATTTAAAAAGCAAATAAAAATGACATAATATTTTTATATTTAATAATAATAGTAATAATAATAATAATAATAAAGTTAAAGCAAAAAACATCAAATTTTAATCCAGTTCAAAATACAAACAAACAAATACATCATAAATACTAAAACAACACTGATCCGAATCAGTTAGTTTAACTTTATTATTTGCGTTTATTTTATTATTATTTTTTAGTGAAGTGCTCTGTATTATGGCTCTGTGTTCATGTAGCTCTTGGTTCTGCTGAAGCACATTTCAGTCCTCGGTTGTTGATCTGACGTCCGCCTGTCTATAATCCGTCACTTACAGTAGGACCCGCAGTAACCGCTCTGCTGTCGGATATCTGTTTTGTTGTGCTGCATTAATATAATGTGACTATGACATTTTGAGAAATCAGCGGACTTGAAGTTCCTCTAACTGTTGTTTTGTCTTTCTCCTCTCCCCTCTTCCCTCTCGCTGTCCCAGAGAGTCAAGTCATGGTGGTTGGGGTGAAGTGCAAGAACGCAGGATGCAAAACAGTAGGTGCTCATGTAATATGTAAATTACAACAAACAAATCAGCTTGCCTTACAAAATATACAGCTCATGCCATCTAGTGGCCATAACGAGGAATGACACTGCAGCGCTTCATGTAGACTAGAGACAGTCCCCACTAAGTGTTTTAGTGTAACAGGACTGATCCAGAGTCAGTCTACTTTGGTCATAACTAGTTTTATAAGAACAGAAGTAGCAGGGAATGCCCAGTTTATCTTTTGTACCGGTGTAATGTTAAATGGACCCAGAGCAGAATTAATGACTAAAGCCGCAGGTTTAGATCCCTTACTGGGATTTGACCTAATGCCTCCTGTTAAAGCTCTCCATCATCTCTAATGGATAAGTGTGCTAAAAGTTCATCATGTTAATTACTCAGTGGAGCTATACTTTAGTCCGCGTGAGAACTAAACCTGTATCAGCAGGGCTGGGTGTCATTCACAAATGAATTAATGACTTAAGGAGGAGTAGTTTCTCTTTTTTGTGTGTCGTTTCATTCTTTTCACAATCAGTTAGCTATGAGCATGCTATCATCGATGGTTTGAAATGTCACCAGGAATTTAATTGAGGTTTTTGATTAAATTATGCACCATGGTCTTTGAACTGGACCCAGACTTTAGTAAATTCCTCTTGCTGTCATTCCCATTCAAATCCCACTTCGTCCTCTGTGGAAACTGAAATCTAATCTCTTGAAGTGAAAGGAAGACACTCATTTATTTCTGAATTGTGCTCAGTCCTGCTTGTCAGGGTAAAGACATAATGTTGGTTCTCTTTTGTCAGAGTTTTTTTCTACAGCCAGCTCATATAGCTCTGTTACAGCTTCCTGCTCATTTATCTATTTGGATGAGTAGGAAAAAGTAGTGTATTTTCAGGTGTGAAGGCAGTAAACGGATGACGCGGAGTTTATGCTGAGTTCAGGTGCATCAGCACTTTAAAGTTTAGCTGTTGTGAATATGCTGAGTGTTTCTGTGTGACTGTGATCATCAGTTCAAATGCTGTGATCATTTGTGTTCAGGTTTACCAGGGTCCAGAGACTGATGCAGAGATCTGCACGTATCATCCTGGTGTGCCTGTCTTCCACGAAGGGTAAGAAACTTGCAGCTTTTGGTCTACATGCCTACAGTATCTGTTGTACCCTGTTCTGTTGTCATTTAAGCTTCTCAAGGCAGAGACCTGATCTGGATTCAGATTCAACAAGAGATCATTAATGATATGAGATGGGAAATACCTGATAATTCACATCTGCTGATTGTTGTCTAGATATAAATACTGGAACTGCTGCTGCATAAAAACCACTGACTTCAATGCCTTCCTGGATCAGAAGGGCTGCACAACAGGAAAACACTGCTGGATCCCCAAACAGGTGATGGACCTGTCACATGGACACATGCTGTATAACCAGGAACAGTCGTTCTGAAATCTGTATGTTGTGTTTGGTCTGCAGGATAAAAAGAAGGTGGCTTGCAGGCATGATTGGCACCAGACAGGAAAGCAGGTCGTGGTCACAATCTACGCCAAGAACTCCTGTCCCGAGCATTCCTATGTGGAGGCAAACCGCACAGTGGTGAGTTCAAATCAACCTATAATAACAGTCTCCACATCAGCATCCAATGACTTTTTATAAATGATCTTTGTCCGTAAATACTTTTTTTTTGGCCTCTGTCAATCTGCAGTTAACGTGCCACATTCAGTTTGAGGGCGACAAAGTGTTTCATAAGGACATCCACTTATGGGGGGTAAGATTGCTGTACATTCACACTCCCTTATGATGTACAGTGACAATGATTTACAGTACAGTGCTGAAATGTAGAAAGTGATCTAGAAAATACTGTTTGTATTCTTTCATTCATATAAATAAAAACTATTTCTCTCTGTAAGTCAGACATCTGTGTCTACTTCCGGTCTCTTAGGTGATTGACGTGAAGAGCAGTTTTGTGAACATGGTGCCCTCTAAAGTAGAAGTGACCATGCGGAAGGCTGATGCTGTAGCCTGGGGGAAACTTGAGGACCCCAAACACAAACCTGAGCCCGAGGTCACCAACGAGATGAACACGGAACAGGAAGACGTCAAACCCGACTGGTACATCTCAGATGATGACATCAGTGAGTCTGACTGGGAAGACGAAGAGGAGGACAAGAAAGAGAGTGAGGACAAAAAAGAAGAAAAGCATGCAGATGATGGACCCCCTGAGTTAGAAGAGCCTGCTGCTGTCCCACCAGAAAAATAAATTTATTCTGAGGTTATGGATTTGTTTACAAGATCACACAGGATTTATACAAACACAGGACTGCTGCTTTCGAGTAGTTAGCCTGTTTTTTTAGTTTCTCACAGGTTTTTTTTCTGCAGCATTTTACTGTGCGTCTAAAGGTTAGAGGGGTCTTAATCTTGTCATCCAGTTTTGCACACACTTTCATAGACATTTTGAAAATATCACTTTACAAGTTTGGGGTTAGTAAGATCTTTTTAAAAAAAACTTTAAAGGATTTTAAATAACTGTTGTGTACTATATTTAAAAAAGGTAATTTATGACTGGAAAGCGGAGTTTTTTTTATTTTACAATTCTGAAGATCTTACCTGAAAATATTCAATGCAGATTTTCAGCACTGACAATGACACAGCAATAAACAAACTTTCTTTTTTAATTTAACCATCTAAACTCTGCAAAACCACGGTAATAAAGTGCAACAAATCAAACAGCAATGGCCACACTTTATTTTTGCGTCAACAGCAACAATCCTGAAGTAGGTGATTGCAGTCAGACAAGAGTCCAAGGCCATGGAAGCTTGACTGCAACCCATATGGCAAAATACTTTAAATAAAAAGGATAAACAATACAGCTTAGAAGTAAACAGTAGTCTTGACAATGAAAAGAGCTGTACCTGTTTTGGTTCTTTTTCTCTGTTCAAAGAAAAATTTTAAAATAAATTTTCTGTTCCCAAACTCATTGCCTTCCGCTCGTACCTGATTAGCACAGTCATAATCGATGTGCTGATATGCTTAGATGGTCAAAGTAACGTCAATCCAAACTAAACAGCACGCGGCAACAATTCATCACAGATCAGGACGTTTGAAACAAACACATGCAAAATGATTATAAAAAAAAAAAATACAGTCCAACTTTAAGGGGCACAATCAGCACCTAGACTGTCCATAAACTTTCATATCGAGACCATATTTGTAATTTTCTTATTTTAAATTTTTTTTACAGAGCAATACTGTTAGACTTTGGCTCGCATCTATAAAGAAAACAATTAAGGTGTCCAGTATTGTGTATTTAATTTTTTTTTGAATGAAAAAAAAAAAAAAAGTGACACCGTACCCTCCGTTGATAAATACTGTTCAAATGCGAGTTCAAGTTTTGCTTTGCCTCAGGGTTACCGTGTACAGACTGACCCAGAAAACGGGCAACAGTTGAGTAACATTCATAAATTGGATTATATACTGTCTTATATGTAACATATCTCATCATAGGTTTTCCATGAATGGGATTCCAGTTTTCATATGATAAAACAAAACACACAACCTTTTAAGTTTGCTTTTTTTTTCAACATTTGTTTTCTATATTAAAGTGCAAGGCGAGATAAAATACATCTTGAAATGTACGACATACAGCATCACTGTCTTTCACGAGATTTCCCTGCAGAAAAAGTAAAGAAACAGCTCACTTTAAACCACTGCGCTCCATTTACTCACTTGGCACAAGAGATACGGCACTGAAGCTTCTAGAACGACGGCTCAATTGACACACTAGTGATACACCATCACGACTTGGCTGACGATCCGAGAGTAAAAAGAAAAAGTAGACCTTTTTTTTTCTGCATAAGGGCATGAAAGGCATGCAGAAACTAGATGGTCTTTGATAGAGCGATACAGATACTAGATGCAGATTAACTATTCAGCCAGTTTGACGAATAATACAGGTCCACCATACATTCATTCATCAGGATATTCCTTTTTTTGCACGTGTTTAATTGTCTTCATTGTAATACAGTTGTTTCGTTTGATTTAGTTGTTCCTTTCTTGTTGTTCAGGCGGCGGGCCAAAAAAATGCCTTGTTTTTTTTTTCCTTCGGAGATCAAAGGAAGTTTAGAGTTTGTGTCTGACGGCTTGAATACTAAGAAACAGAGAAAAAAAAGTAGCAAGATAATAAAATAATATTTAAATAATGAACTGATTAGGTCGTGCACGGGAAACCGAGAGATGACGGATGATCCTGCTCTCTGATGATGAGCGTTTCCCGTGATGCCATCTGCAGGCGCAGAAGATAATGCAGTGCCGGGCCACGCACAAACACTGGGGTGGGGCGTGTGTCTGCACGGGGGCTCTCCTGTCCTCCCTCGCTGGCTGTAAAGCAGCGTCCCGTGGCAGAAGGTGTCCTGACAAACCACTGGCGAGCTCTTCAGTTGCCTGCAGGATCCACATCACACATCCCGCCTTTGATATCCCAAGATCCTGAGCGGTGCAAACAAATGCGTGAGGAGTAAGGGTGAGTTTAAGTATTACTAACTTGACTAATTATTTCAAATAAATTCATTACGATTTTTGAATGTTCTAAATAAATCTCTTATGCTTTTATGTACTCAGGAATACTAATAAAGTGTCATGTACTTCTGTGTTGGTGAGATGATGTTGAATGTGTCTCTTACCTGACAGAGAGCCGCTGGACCGCTGCTTGTGTAACCTCTCTCTCTCCTTCTTCCCCTTGGGCATGATTTTCAGCTTCATACTGCTTTTCCCAGGCACACGGGACGGGTCCTGGAATTGAACCAACGCCAGGAAGATGAGAAGAAAGAGAGGAAGTGATGTGCAATGCAGTCTAATAAGAATCTAGTAATGCATGTGATGTATGTTGTTTTTGTCACATGATCAGCTTCATGCCATGATGCAAAATCATAAATTAAAAGATTAAATGCAACATTTTAAACATTGACTTAGAATTTAGAATTTTTTTTTGAATGATACCATATATGATAATTCCATTTACATTTTTATAGACTACCATTCAAAGGTTTTTTAATGGAAATAAATGTTTTTATGATCAAGTATTAATATTTTATATTTATTAATATTTTGAATATTTTTAAAGTATTTTGAATTAATATTTTTATTCAACAAAGATACATTACACTGATCAAAAGTGACTGTACAGACATTAAAGGGTTACACAATATTTACATTTTAAATTAATTTCTATTAGAATATTCCAGTAAAGGACCATGTGGCACTAAAGACTGGAGAAATGGCTGCTGAAAATCAGAACACATCAGGTTTATAATATATTAAAATAATGAAAAATAGAAAACAGTTTTTAATTTCACAATATTAATATTTTACTGTGTTTTTGAACATAAATAAATGCAGTCTTCTTGATGAGCATATGAATCTTCTTTCAAAAACAATAAAGAAGGTAGTGTAACGTTTAATTAAAAAAAAAAAAAAAAGAAAAGAAATCATACCAAATGGAAATAAAATTTAATTGAAGTAAATTAATGTACTTTTTATTTTCTGAATCCAACTGATATTACTTTATAAATAAAATAAAACGTTAACAGAAATAGTCACAGTTAAGCTCTGGAGACATGAATGCTGGGTAAGAGACAAACCTCTTCAGAGCAGTGCATGCTGGGACAGATCCAGTGAATGTCCTCCAGCTTTTGTAACTCAGCGCTGAGGCTGTCCACTGTGGAAAGAAGCTCCTCTTTTTGAGAAGCCTCCAACTGCTACACACACACACACACACAGAAAATGTCTTTATCATATCTGGCCTGCATTACTTCAGTACAAGAACAGGCCAGAGTAAGAGAGAGACAGACAGTGACGCCGCTCACCAGCAGTTTCCCCTCCAGCAGCATCTTGGTCTCTTGCTGGAGAACTTTACTGCTGTTGACAATGTCTACAGCTGTACTGCGACTCAAACCCTGCAGAGAAAACACACACACACGGTCACAGTTCAGGTTTAGTTTGACTTCCTGACAGACTCTTGCTGTTCAGTGATTAACACACAGTGCTGTTTAGTTCCTTCAGTTATTCTTCTATTGGCTGGTCAATGGAGGTCCTGTGGAGACCAGCATGAGCAGCTCAATAAGAACTTGCTGAAAGTCTCAGCAGGAAGAAAGGACCTGCTATTATTCCTACTGAAGTCTGAAAGGTGCACTCGGTAACCTTTAAAGCAGAACTGGACTGAGCTGATCCTCGTCACATCCCTCGCTGCTATGAGCTATGAATACATACAGTGGGGTTCGCACTCACATGACATTTAACATTTTTAAAGGAATATTTGTGACATTAACTTTAGAATGGCTTGCTTGATGCCACATCAGGTTAATGTAGCTTACAGTAAGTGTAATACATCTGGAATGTAGTTTTTTGTTCACCTCAGGACTGGAAGGTTTGGAGGGGAAGGCTTCACTCAGGACCGCAGCACTGGCATTGACAGAATGAGCTAATTCCTGCTCCACCACTTTATGAGTCTTGGCCACCTCCCGAATCCTACAAAACACCATTACGACACGTTTAGCTGTGGCAAAACACATGCTTTTCCTTCACATAAGCCTTTAATACATGCTAAAATAACTTTAATTTACACAAGGAAGTGTTGCATTTCTGAGGATTAGAAGTTACAGTAATAGGTGTGGTTTCAGGTAAAACGGTACCATTCAAACAGTTCTGTGGCATGGAATTCCTGTTGGGTACAAACTATGTGTGTACTCACACACACGCGCGAACACTGACACACCTGTTGATGAGTGTGTCGGCCACTAAACCAAGCTGCTGCACCTGTGCACATTCCTCTTCTGTCAGATACTCCATGGACTGCTGGGAATTCAGTCGGGGCCGGGTTGGTCGGCTGTCACCTTTCCGCTTGTCTTCCCACGATTTCAGCGTGCTCTCGAACGCCTGGTGTCACAGCAACACACAATGTTATCATTTATAATTGATGACTTTTACCACATCAACACTGTGACTGAACCTAACTGAATCAACAATGAACTCTAGCTGAATAACGGCTCTTCTGAAGAGCTGCTTATCCTTAAACTCAACTCAGTTCACAACTTTCTTCTGTTATTAAACTGAACTGAGCTGAACAATTATTGTCTGTGTTTTACATTTGTCTCAATTTGATGAAATTTCTTGAAAAAATGTAAATAAATAAAGAGAACTTGACTAGATAAAACTAAACTGATCAAGCTTGTTCTTCTGGTGAAACTGGTTGAGTAAGCAGATCTTGCTGGTTGGGTTAGTGGGGACAGCAGCTTATCAGAATCCTATACAAGTGAAAATGATCATGCCACACATACTGTAGAGGTGAACTGCAATGCTGGGCTGTACAGACGGTTAAAAAGACATTTCTAAAAGACGATGAGCGTGCACGCACACACACACTGACCCGGTCTCTGGTGAGCATCTGTGCTCGGTTCTTGTGGACGATTTGAACGATGCCAGGAGGCTGAATCCAGGCCTCACCGTCCACCTGCACAGGCACACCTTCATCACCCAGGATGGTGATCTTCACCTGACGACACTGAGGAGACATAGTGTCAAGTACATGCCAGCTCAAATGACTGATGACTTAGTCCTAAATGATGTTTATATCACCCAGGTGATGCATATTATTAAACTATGCTCTCTCAATGACTCATGCAAATTTTCTCAGAAACAAAACAACATAATGGTAAACTAATTTCTCTGAACGCTCTTATTTACTCTAATCTAAGTAAACTAAGTACAGTACGATTAGTCGGACAGTCACTAAACTGTTGCATTTCTTTGAATTTCAATTGCAAGTCGTGTCATCCTGATTCTAGTCTTATTAGGGTGTGGATGAATTTAATTCAGACTCCAACACGCGTCTTCAAAGAAAGATTGTTTTTAAAATGTGTATTGTGTGCTTGAGTTCAGACCTGTGCGATGCGGTGATGCTGCAGGTTAATGACTCGAGACATGGCCATCTGCATGCTGCCGAACACAGCCACCACCTCCAACTTCTTATCATCAAAAGACGGAGCCCCAAAATTCTACACAAATACAAAATACACAAAATTTCATAATGTCAACCACATTCTCACTATCTGATATTTGATTTACACAAGTGTACATAAATCCACTTGAATTCATCTTTATCTGCATGTGTGATGGCAAGAAACTACGACAAAATCAAATGAAACCCAGGAAGGACCAGATGTCTTGTGTAGACCCTGACTCTTGCTGGGAAATGACATTATGATATCCCTCTTTGCTAGACAAATAGATTTTACAGGAAAGAATCTGTTACAGAGCTGGATATATCTAATAACATAGTCACTCCATTTAGGATGGTTTCCTTTGTAATATACACAGTATATACATATATCTATGTACTTAGGAAATATTGCATGAGCAAGAGCATAAAATACATCTATTTGCTAGTCCTCTGTGTATTACATATTAACACACTTATTGCATTTGCACTGTTTAACATTCTCATCTTTTTCCATTTTCCATCATTTGCTCTCCATACAGGTTTCATATTGCTTCTTGCTTATACTCCACAGCGCACTTTATCGCACTGACAGATTGTTCTAGAGAAATGATGATGAAAGGGAACTGATGGATTGATGAGTGGCTGTAAATGTGGTTGATGCATTCTGAAAGTCATATCTGCAGGAAGATACTCTGGCCAGGAGCCATTGTTTATTGACAGCTCGGAACATTAAAGAGATGCACTGAAGATAAATGCAGGGCACAGATTCATCTGTTCAACTCTGAGATGATTTTCACTTTGCTGAACTGAACTGCCCTCTGGAAAGTAAAGTTATAAGTGCTGGACTGAAATTTGGTTTCATTGATGGACTCACATTGTCCTCTTTGGTGCCACCCCAGAAATTAATGCCTCCTGCATAGCTGGGGATGTTCAAAACAGCGAGGCCCTGAAGACTTGGCAAGGACATGGGCACTCCATCACACTGCATACAAAAAGAGAAAGAGGAAAAGAGAGTGGTTACATGATGTATAGGGGCTCAGAAAAATGTTTAAAACATGACACCATGACCTCTTCCACGGATGAACGGTACATGTGCTGAACATCATTCATAGTATGTGAAGTGACGTAAATAGCACAAAGAGTGCTTTCTCTTTCCATTAAATGTCAGAAAGAGAGAAATGCATTTAGCATCCTTCATTCCCTGCGCTCATACCTCCAGCTGGACTCTTTGTTCCAGGTTCTTATAGGTTTTCTGCACCAGTTCTTTGGTCCCTAGCACTCCATACCACATCATGTTTTTAGTGCGACTACTGTTAAAAACAGAGATTTCACGGTTTCAGTCAACATTATATGAACACAGCATTCAGCGAAAAACAGGATAACTGAAAAACTCAGAGATTTGCCTCTGTAAAAAACCCTAATGATTTAAGCATATATTACAGCTATAACTAGTAAGGTCACTTCTCTGCAAGACATATTCATATGGATTAAGTGTACTCTATTTAGCAATTATCAAACGTTTTTTCTTTCTTTTACCTGCACTTTTTTGGGTGCTCGTCTCTCTTGTTGTTGAACTCTAGAGATATTTTGGCATCCAGCCCAATGCCAAAATAGTTATTCATCACACACTTTTCTGTGCACTGCCTGTGGAACAAAGAAACAAGCAGGAAGAAAGCATGGAAGACGAGTCACTTACGAATCAAAAACATTTTTGGAGTGCTAAATGAACAGCAAAGCGAGTTGTGTATATCATACAAACAGTGAAAAACTGTATTCATTTATTTATTAATCGATGAAATTGAAATTATTTTGGATTTGTTGGATCTTTTAATGATGACCATGAGTGCTGAGAACACTGGAAAGAAAAAGGTTTTATGTAATGGTTTCTGAAAATACAGCTTTGCCATGTTAGAAATAAACTACATTTTAAATATATTAAAATATAAAAGCTTTATTATGAATTCTAATAATATTTCACAGCATTACTGTTTACCTGTATTTTTGATCAAACAAATACAGCCTTGATAAGCATAAGAAACTTGATCAATACTGTATTTTTTATAATTACAGTCCATATCTTTTCATAAAAAGCCACTCATATGCTACAGAAGTGGCAAGATAAGGTCCCATTAGATCAGCTATATCCTTGGACATTACACTTATTTCCATGGTTGAGTTTAGCTGTTTGAGGCTTCGTGATTTGTACAGTGCACACACTACCATTATCACAATTTATATTTTGAATATGTCCTGGAGTATGCATCAACCAAAGATAATCTCTGAGAGTAAGTGAAACGAGTCGAATGAAGGACTCAATATGAAAACAGGTTTATGTCCACTGAGACAGTGCTGGGCTAGTGTATTAGTGAGTGGAATAGCAAACACACTGGGATATTACACCGTCAGCATGGTTTTAGAGCTACAGGAACCATAGGAGTCATTATTGCACTTCTCTGGAAGGCAATAAGAGCTCTGTGCGTGTGTGCACGTGTGTTTGCATGGTCTTACACAGAGTCTTCAGAGAAAAGCACAGTGCTGAAGCTCTCTGATTTCTCCAGCAAAATAGGGGCTGTAGTGGTTGGACTCAATGTGTTTTGACCTGTCAATGAAATGAAGGAACAGAGAGAGAAGAGAAAATGAAAAAAAGCATAGAAACAGAGAGAGAAATAGCACAACAGTAATAAATAATAATGGGTATCACAACACTCCTAAAAAGGGCTTTTGAACTGTTTTTTTTTTTTAACTAAAATAATCTTCTTTAGGATATTTTAAGTTTTAGACGTTCTTGGTAGGTGTAGTTATTTTTATGATTTATACCTACGAAATATATACAGTGGGTAAGGAAAGTGTTCAGACCCCCTTAACATTTTCACTCTTTGTTATATTGCAGCTATTTGATAAAATCATTTAAGCTCATTGTTTTTCCTCACATTGACATAAAAACACAGAATTGTTGACATTTTTGCAGATTTATTAAAAAAAAGAAAAATCAAAATATCACATGATCCTAAGTATTCTGTCTGGAATGACATGAAGTAACAGAACAAACTGAGACAGACTAAATCCAGAAGAACTGTGGCAACGTCTCCAAGATGAAGAAAACAAACCTACCTGGAGAGCTACAGTACTGTTCAAAGTTTTAGACAAATGCTGTAAAATGAGGAAGCTTTCAAAAATAATACCATAAACAAATTAAATTTATCAATGAACTTCTATTAACTAAATCAAATAAATATTTGGTAAAACAGCTTCAGTTCCGAGGTAGGCAGGTAGGTTTTTTTTCTTCATCTTGGAGACGTTGCCACAGTTCTTCTGGATTCAGTCTCAGTTTGTTCTGTTCATGTTGTTCCAGACAGACTGGATGATGATCAGATCAGATCTCTGTGTGGAGCACTGGCTGTTGTCAGACAGTAATCTCACTGCATTATTACAATTAATGACAAAAATAATCTTTGGAAATGTAAACTGATATTTCCAACTGACACGCTACTGCAAAAGATAGAAATAACAGTCTTGAAACCATTTTTTGTTTGTGAAAATACTAGTGGCCTTTTTCACAGTACTGTATATTATATTATAACTACTGTATAAGTAGCATACTTAAATTTAGTAGTGTAAAACTAAAGAGGTCTTAATTTGTTTTAATTCAAACTTTGACTTATACAGCATAAAACACGAGTTAATTAACTTCTTTACTTAAATTATTTGAGAGTAAATATTAATGAGTACTATGAATTTGATTATATTTAAAAAGAGAAACTGCATTTTTGAACACTAAAAGAATTCCACAAAATCTACTTTCTCTTACACTTTGTGTACCTGAAACACAACTGAGTTGAGTAAACCCAATTGGAGAAATTAACTCTCAAAGAAAATGAGTCTAAGAAAATAAAGCATCTGTCACTGGCATACTGTATACAGTTATTGCTTTCTAAATAAAGCAACACACTACACAAATATAGACTTAATGTTCTTTATCCTATCCTCAACCAAATCACAAGCTCTAGTCTACAGTAACCTCACATTAACCACCAACAGATCTCACTAAAAACACATAAAACAACAGAAACATACTCACTTATATTCTATGTATTTGATTTTAGTATGCTAAATTTATTATTCAGAAAAAACACTTGTTTAGTAAAGGTATTTTCTTTCATTGCATTTGAGTAATACGGAAAAAAGAGAATTTGAGTTTTACATGGCGGTGAAAATATTACATTAAAAAATAGATTAGAAAAATATTTTTGACAATGTCAGTGAAAATATAACAAATGAATTAAAAAAAAAAAGCACAAGTTCTTTATGGAAAATGGGTTCTTTGGTGCTGCCCTTTATGTGAGCTAATGCAGTGTTATGAATGCTGATATAGTTGATGTTAATTAACTCTGTTGCTCCTTCAAGTGATCCTTGGCCTTTTCCTTTTCCCGTCTCCGTGCTTATACAGACAGTTTTGAGGGACGACCTTTTCTAGACAGTGTCTGGGTTGTACGATGGAAGCTTCTGCTTCAATTTAACTGAAGAAATGGTGCCCACCTAGACCTTCTACACATATATTCTTATTTGTTTGTAACCCCCTAGTTTATAGATTTACTTTTACACCTAGTGTATTGAAAATTCTCTTTAGTATTAATTTGTACAGCAGGCCTTACATATTCACAAAATAAGTAATGATCCTTGATGAATGATTTAATGATCCTGCGGTGGGTGGTTTAATAAAACCAGGTTGAGGCCAACTGCAATTTGGTTTGCTATTTTGTTAAGAACAGCTGCCATAAATTCAAATGCCAATGATTTGAATAACATTTCACAGCCACGGATGAGAAAAAACTTTTCAATAAAAAGATTAATTGAGAAACTCTAAGGATCTAATTACCATCTACAGTATTAATATTCATAAACGTTTTTAAGTGTATTACTCACGTGGCTCTGTCTCCTTGAGGTCCTCACTGCTGCCTCTTTTGATTGATGACGAGGACGACATTCTCTGCACCTGGGTGTGTCTGTTCTGCTCATCCACCACTGATAGAAAACAGTCTAATTAAATATTGATTAAAGTGGTCAAATAGCCACTGTAACATGCTGTGTCATTCTTGTACTGTACATTTGCAATCAATAGATTTCAGTTTTAACTTATTTCAATGCAAAACACAGAAAAAAACTAAAAGCTAAAATGCTTTTCATTAAAGCCTTTTCATGTGTTTCTTTCCGAGTATGTTCTGAACGAGCTGTTATTTCACAATTAACTTACTGAAGTGCAGTAGTTTTTCCTTACAATACTCTACAACATATAAATGATTTGTTTTGCCTTGAAGTTTATCCTATGTAATGTAAAACTGGCTTAAACCCAGTTACTTTCCACTCATATATGGTAAAGGATTACCTTTTTCTGCCTGATCTATGATTTGTCTGAGTGCTTTCTTCAGGCTGTTGGCCCTCAGCATCAGCTGCTCTCTTGATCTGAAGGGTCTAGTCTGATCAGTGTCACTCTCTTCTGGTGAGATCGACCCAGAGGGTACCAGCTGGGCATTGGCGTCTTCACTGAGAGCCTTAACCAAGGAGTCCAGCTTCTCATTCAACATGGCACACTGCGAGAGTCACACCAGCACAAATCAAAAACTGTTTTCTTTGGGGTTTATAAACAACAGGACTCTTCAGTGTTTATTTGACTGTCAATTTACCTGTTTAAGCAATCTTTGTCTGTTAATTCACTCATTTTATAATTGTTCATTTAGTTTGACTATTCATTAAACTCATCATTTGTCTATTTAACAATTTACACATTATTTAGGCTCATCATTTAGGCTCAGATTCACCTTCTTTGCCATAGCATCAGCCTCCTCTTTATTCTCTGTGGCCCGTTCATAAGCTTTGCCGACTTCAGCCACAAAATCATGAACTGTTCCACACAGAAACCTGTAACAGAATGGGACAGGAAGACAAAGTGATTTTTTAAAAATTAAATAAACATAACCCTCACAACGCATCTACACACACAAACCATTTTTATACTCACTTAGCTGAGGATATAACATCACTGTGTTTGTCTGAGTCCAGGATTTTGGTCAAGTGAGTGGCAACAGAATCAGCATATTGTGTAATCTGGATTTCAATAACATCATTTAGACAACTTACAATTAAAATTCAAAGGTTTGGGGTTGGTAAGACATTTAATGTTTTTGAAAGCAGTTCTACTTGCATTTATTTGATCAAATTACAGTAAAAACCGGAATACTGTGATATATTACTACAAGATTACCTGCAAGGGAGAGTCTGATGGATCGTCCTCCTTCACGATAGCTGGAGTCTGTTTGGTGGGCACTTCATAGGTCATCACACTCCATCTGTGACACACACACATTCAGGAACAGAGAGACGAGTTTAATGAATGTCAACCATTCACTCATTCATTCATGTATTCAAACTCTCTCTTTTACTCTGTCTCTCACCTGTCCAGCATCTTGGTTGTAGCTCTTTCCAGTTTCTCCAGTATCTGCAGCAGCTGAGCATCATCATCACACAGTCCTCCCCAGCCCAGCACACGAGCCAGGTCATTTCCTGTGCCCAGCGGCAACACGCCCAGCTGGCACTGTTTGCACACACAACACAATGAAGATGTGACCCCACTGTATGTACAGTATACCACCGTTCAAACATTTTCAGGTCTGTAAGATTTTGTAAAAAGCCATTTAGCCACCAAGCATTTATTTGATAAAAAATAACAGTAAAACAGAACTTTTGTGAAATATTATTTCAATTATTCTAATATGCTGATTTTATACTAAAGAAACAGGTCTTATCATTAGTAATGAAGAAAACAGCTACTGTTTTGTGGAAATCATGATCATTTTTGTCTGCATTCTTTGATGAACAATACATTGATTTATAAATAGAAATATTGTGTTTATTTGTTTCTTTTCTTTTGGTTAATTTAATGCATTTCTTTTACGGAAAATTATTATTTTTTGAATAGTAGTGGTCTATTTTTCCATCCGTACATGCTATTCTAAATAAAAGATTTCAAATGTACAAACTCCGTTTCTGGTTATTCTGACCTGTTTGTGCAGACTAAGTTTGTCCAGTTCAGAAAGAACCCAGCCCACGCTTCCATCTCCACCACACACCAGGATACGAAAGGTCTCAAACTTCTGGAAGAGACGGAGCCTGAATGCACAAACAAAAATACAAATATGGTTCAAAGTGCAAATTCACTTTGCCAACAAAATTGTATGATAAAACAAGTGAGGATGCTATTAAAAGTTTAAAAGCACATCTTAACTGAGAATGTTACAGTTTTCAAATAAAAATGTTCGGTTGTTGTAAAAGCTAAGCTACTGTGACTGATTCCTGACTTTTTTATTGCCTTGCATAGCCCTTAAATTGCTATTGCAGAGTGTGATAAGCGGGCGTTAACCTCACCCCAGCTGTGGGCCACCATTCATGAGGTCAAAGACCTGTGCTGGGTTTAACAGCTGCTTAAACCTGCGCAGGAACTTCACGCCCTGGTTGTCACCACTCTTACTGTTCACCAGCACCAATAGAGGACTCGAACAGGATGGACTGGTGGCTTTCCAGAAGCCTGCAGGGAGCAAGGGATGATGAAGAGGGACAACGGAGGGATTAGAGAGGGAGGAGAGAGAGTGGCAGTGAGAGAAGGAAAGGAGAGGAGAAGAACTTGGGAGGGATGTCACGTTTGGAAATGTAACCAGCTTTAAACACTGTCTCTTTAACAATGTGTCTGTTGTAAATGTAGCAGAAGATAATGGCAATACCAACTTTAAAATTAAAATGAATTTTTTTACATGTACAGTATCACAGCAGTACAATAATACCATGACTGTCATAATTATTTCAGAAAAATACCCAAAAGACTGAATTCTACAGAGAACACTGTGCAACAATGTATCAGTCTCACTCTAGAGTGATTTTATTTATTTCAGAAGAATATTCATTACAATAATTCAAAACAATTTAATGCCTTTTAATATACAGTATGCAATATCTTAAACAGTATCTTAAAAAAGTTGGGTTACATTTTTGGCTACATCTATCATAAAGAATAATCACTTTGTTCCTATGAAAGATCTTGATTAATGTAGAATTTAAAAAAATGTAGAAAAAATATTGTATTGATTAGTATAATTGTAAAATATTACAATTTAAAGTAACTGCTATTTATTCTAATAGATTCTCTTATTATCAAGGTTGAAAATGAAGCTGATAAATATTTTATTTAGAGTTCAAAGCAGCAGCATCAATTTGAAAAAAATTTTTTGTAACAGTCTTTATTGTTATTTTTGATCAGTTTTTTTCAAACATGTATATTATATAGTATATTAAGTAATTAAATAACTACTAATTACAAATATTAACAAATAAATAAACTTTAGAAAGTATAAGTATAAGTATTTCTTCAGATATATAATGGTGATGTCATAGTGATGATTATACTTCAACTAAATAATGTAATTTGCAAGTCCATACACAGAAGCGTATGACAATGTATACGAACGTTATGGATACAGTTGAGCTGATGCAGTTGCCAGGGCAACCCTTACCGTCAGAGTCGATGCTGTTAAGTGCAGTGGGTGGAATGATGGAGACTTTACACTGACCCAGAGGACAAACCTTTCCCAACTGCTCCTTACAGCTGTTATGCACCTACACACAAGCCACGCATAGACAGATACATCACTGGCTACTCATACCTATCAGTGGAGACACACTAGGTACACACCTGTATAAATATGATGTCATAGTTTTTCCAGTAAGCTCTAGGCTTTTATGTGGTATCTAGTTGTTATGGCTATAACATTAGAATTGGGTGTGATGCTGTGGAGTATTATGGGTGTGGGTGATATACACAGCACTGTGTATATCAGTTTAAAAAAATTGGGCAGGAAGGTAACGTACGATAGCTTTGCACCAGAGGCACCGCCAGTCCTGTAGTCGACGTACGCTACCGCAGTTTCGATCGCACACCACACACTTTGCGCTGACCGGCAGGTTCCCCTCCAGCCACTGGTGTGGCATTGACACCTGCACACACAAACACACTGATTTAGGTACAGTACAGAATACCAATGAGACCAAAGAACTTCAAGAATTCTCTTACTCCTTCTTCATCTTCTATGATGTCATTTCCTATAGACGCCAGTGTGGTCCACTTACAGGTATTTGTGGATCGTACGGCACAGCGCTTGTGGGCTTTAAACTTGCACACTAACACACACAGAGAAAAGATGACAATAAACAGATTGTCACTAGAAAGTGATAACAGGCTGAGGGCAATGTTCCTATTCACGACTCATTGATTACACCATAAACAAACAATGTCATTGTTAGTTCTACGAGCCGAATAAACAACATGTGAAAGTGTAAATGGCAAAGAAAGAGGAAATCCAAACAAACTGACAGAGAGAGAAAAAAAAAGACAAAAATAATGAGAAACATGAAAAGCATAAACATGTTTATGTTTACCTTCACAAGAAAGACCGTGAGAGGTGACCCCCGGCAGAGCCTCTCGACACACGTTGCAGAAGGTGGGCCGGGCATGAGAGCAGGCGTACCAGTTATGCATCCCGGAGAAGTGCTCCATGTTAAACTGACTGGCCTGGGATCAGTACAATAGTATCAGTTTTAGGACACTATAAATACATAACCAATAAAATCTAGAGGATTGATTCTCAACCGGGGGTGGGGCTTAAACTGGCCTTTAAGCGAACTTCCAACAGGGCTTCAAGATAAAGTTATTTTGGTATAAACAGCAAGCTATTTTAGTTTTTATTAATATTTTGAACTTGCTTGAATGTGTATATTTTATTTTTTCATTTTACAGAAAAAATGTATAATTGTGTATATTTTTTTGGCATTTCTGTTTTTTAAAACTGTTTTTTAACTTAGCGCCAGCAGGGCGTATTTTTTTTCGGCGCCCATGTTAACGGATGAGTGCTTTCACACAGCACGCAGGAGTGGCGCATCAGCGCGTAGCAGAGCAGAAGCGTCATAGTTTCGGCACGAGTCTATCTTTGCTGCGCCGCTGAATTAAAGTGACAGTGCCTAAGTGACAGTGTCTAAACTGACCCGATTAACATGAAAAGTAACAAATTTTACCATAAAATCGTGTAATTGATGTATTTCACGCTCACCATATGCAAAAAAACACACACAATTTACACAAGTTTTTGCCCAAACTTCAAAGGTCTGTTAAATGAATAAAACTAGAGGCATTTGTTAGCCTTAAGATTAGTTTTTCAATTCAATTATTCAATCCAAATACACTTTTTTGTTGGAAATCTTTCCTAATTTTGTCTTGGATTCTCAAAGTGTAACCTATTCAAGCATCTGCACGCAAGCCTTCTTTTGCATGGCAAAATATAATATTTCTTATACAACATGTGAGAAGGGTCAGACATCGTTTTTCCTGACAGGCTCTGCTATTCTTTCATATACAAATATTGAGAACTTTGCTCAAGTTTATTGTGTAAACTATAATAAAGCAGTCACATAACAAAGTATTTTGGCAATAACATAAATTAAAGCACGCAGTGTTCGAAAAAGATTGCTGGAAAATACAACAGCTTGTCTTTAGCTTACTGCAGTACAAGCCGCGGTTCAGCTGCTGCCCTACTTACACGCCGCTTACGCCCTGCTGACGCGTGCCGTGTAAAACCGGCGTAACAGTTGAAATAATTTATTTTAAAAAATATGTCTACATAGTTTTGAACCGATTTTAAGTTTCAATATAATATATCAAGTTCAACTATACGACAATTAGAAAATACATTCTTCCAGTTCATATACATTTCAGATAATGTTTAATTTTTCAAGTAACGAAAATGCTTTATTACTTTAGTTTCAGTTACCTATAAGAATACCGCCTCAAGATGAATTACAATAATTTATACTTTAATTTTCATTCATTGTAAATATGTGATGTAGATATGAAAAAAACTATTACAGAAATTAATACAATCTTAAAACACAGTGGGCTTTATCATATGAACATAACATTATTCTAGTTATGCTGAGCTCTAAAACATTTTATTAGGTAGAAACTGTGTGTGTGGTGTTTCACAAGCTGCTGTTACAGACAAAGACTGGCTCGGAATAATTTTCGGGTTAACAGCGTTATTAAATTAAGAACTAAATTAAATTATTAGTCTCTCAAGAAAGGCATTAAACATTTTACAAATGACATGCTAACTCCTTTACATCAATATTTCGCCTAACCACAATTACAATTGTAGCAATTACTTCTGTTGCTTTCGTTTATTGATCACTTAACCAAGAAATCCATGTGAAGAAACATCAAACTGTATAATGTGTAGCCATCAAGGACATCAATGCAAATTAACTGAACCTTTTTAAATGATTTTGGAGGGGTCAAAGGTGAACTTTTAGATACCGACCTCATAAGTCTCCCATTTCTGTACAGACTTCAAAGCACTGATCCAGTCTTCCATCTCCTTCCTGCTCTCTGCACACAACATCAGCTTACGGAATGGAGTGATAACCTACGAGAGAGAGTCAAAGACATAACAGTAGGTGTGAGCTATTTAACGATTTTAAATGATGAACGAACAAACTAATGAATGGGGCTGTCTCAAAATCCAGTGAGATCACCATCTGCTGTAGATAGCATGTTTCAAAAAGAGATTTTACTTACTGTGAAACTGTTGTTGATGTTTTTAGTGCTGGTCTCGGCCACGCTGGCATCTGAGAGGTCGACCTCATCAAATATGAGAGACTACAAGACAGTATTATGTTTCTGTCACCAACAAACACTGAAACAAGCACCTATACAGCACCACCTGAGGTTCAGTCTACTCCAGAGGAACACAGAGTCCCCTGCTCTTACCTTTGAATCTTTGGCATAGTAGAGAGTCCTGCCTCGCAGTTTGAAATACCTCCTCTTCCATCTCTGAAAAGAGCTGGTCTGTTTGAGCAGAAGACCCTCCTTCACACTCTTCTACAAAACAAACACAAAGAAAAAGAAACGAGATGAAAATGATCATAAAAGACAGGTAATGCTTGAACTTGATTTGTTTTCATAATAGCGTCCATGTGTCAGTGTGTGCAAAACACGTTTCCCTACTGCCACATTTTTCATAATGAAACATTTTCCTGCCATGCTAGAGCTGGCTATTTTTAGAAGCTGCTTCACAGCCCATTGGATTTACTGGTGTTCATGAAATTGCTTCTTTTGCACATGAATGAAATTCCGTCTTTTGCTTGTTATGGTGTAGCATAATACAGTACGAAATGAACACACACAAACCCCTGGGGCTTCAACTTGCATTAACAATCCTGTAGTTCAATCACAGTGGCTTATCACCAGGACCAGATGGAACTGGGAGAATGTTTCCAGTTTCTATGCTTTTTTTCCCACAGTATTTATGCTGTTGTTGCTGGTTCTAAACATGATAAAATAAGCTCTTTTTGGCAGCTTGGAGTATTAGTCAGAATATATATTTAAAGGGTAATCTTCATGAATGAAAGGTATTTTAATTCTTTGAAAATGTGCAGACATTTCTTTTTATAACTTGACTACAGATTTTTAATGAATTCGGAAGAAAAGCCTAATTAGGACTGTATATTAAAACTATCTCTTAGTCTCTATCAGATTTAACATAAAAACTCTACACTCTACTTTCTAACGCTTCCTTTTCCTTTGCATCGCTCTCACTTAATTGTTCACGAAAAATAAACAATGGCTAACAGTAAAGGCATTACGCTAAGCTTACAGTAAAACCTGGTCTGTCGCCTAGCAACATTCCTGACTCAAGTGCATATAACACAGAGAAACTGCCACATTTCCAGGAAGTTCACCGTGGACCTTTAAAACACAGATATGTTATTATTTCATCTCTAACTTTCATCATAACCATCGGTGCTTCAATCTGCTCTGAAGGGCAGAGAAGCCATAAAAGTCTTTTAACAAATAATCAAATACAGCTGTACTTTGTGGCACAGTAAAGTCAAATTACAACACACTCTGTCCTTGTCTAAACACGCAAGGGCATATTCTGTGCCCTCACATGACGTGAGACGGGGATTTCATAAGTGGACTGTGGCAGAACGACAGCAGTAGAGACAGGCTGATGGGACAGAAATGACAGTGTATCTGTATCTCGCAGGTCTGCTACACTGAAAACAAGGACAGGGAAAGTGTTGTTGCTAAACATTAAGGAAATGAACATGAGTAACCTAGCCAGGCAAGCTGCCAAGAGTAATGACGTATATACGAGGGAGTGAATTCACTGACAGAGCTGCACGTCTGGTGAGAAAGAAAGTAAAATTTAAATTATTTTAATAGTATATTGTTGTGCATTAAGATTTTTTTTTTTTTTTATAATATTTTACAGTAAACAGTAAAGCCAATGAAATGTAAAATATGTGATTTTAATTTGAACCACAGTGTGCTATTCAAAATCTCATTTAATAAGCATATTTTAAATGTATTAAATTACATCCTCACTGTTACAAATGTGTAACAATCACAATATATTTCAATACATTACATACAAACATAAAGATAAAACTGAGGGTCAGGTCACACGTGAAGGGTGGACAAATTCTAATTTGAGCCACTTTCAGGAGCAATGTCAGTATAACCTCTCAGTCACTTTTGCAGGTGATTATATTCTCCACATGCCTTTCAACAGGTGTCTCATTTTCTCCACCATGACTCCCAACAGAGCTCATAAATGCATGTGTGTGGGGACATAACTGCCCTCTAAAGGAAGTTAAATCTGTCAAATCCTTCTTTTGAGGACATCTGTGGGTCATTTTCAATTGGAAAAAACCATGTACAAAATAATGAAATAATGCTTTCTTGGAGTAGATTTAGGGATTGTTTAGTTTGTAATTATATTTAGATCAATACAATTGCAGAGGTCCGGTGTATGTATATCCTCATTTTGCAGGTTAATGTACGTGTGTGTGGGTCAGGTATTGCTGTTTTTCTAGAAAACACCTAAAATCAATTACATTATGAAAACAAAGTAATATATTTGTATTCTAGAAAATATAATTAGCTTAGAAAACAAAAAAGTTGAATAAAATAAGAAAGATGAGTGTGTGTGTGTGTGTTTAAAATGAAACAAATAAGTGTGTCCAAGTGTACTGTATGAGAGTCTAAACTTCTGGATATCTGCCACTGAAGCCAAGACAAGCATCAGACCCAGACATCACTCACTTCATCCTTTCAGAAAAGAGCTGGTTCCATATTCATAAAAGATGAGGACATCTTTGATCTGTCACAGTGTGCAAGCAAACACACACACACTCTCTCTCTTACACACACACACACACACACAGACTGATGTCAGTTGGTGACTCAGAGGAACTAAGGACAGACATCCTCACACAATGATTGCTATTTTTGCTTAATCTCCTCTTCCTCTTCTAATCCTCCCCTCTCTCTCTTTTTAGTTCCTCTCAAATCCTCAGCTTCTGTATTCACCCTGCTGTTCTCTTCCTCCTTTCTCTCTTCTTTCTTGCGTCATTCCGACTCACCCTATTCATTCCTTTCCCCGTTTTCTGTCATCCTCTCCTCCTTTCTCTGTTTTATCCTCCTCTTTTGTTCTCTCTCTCTCATTTGAAGGGCACGGTGCCTCTGCAATGCCCTACATAGAGCTAGAACTACAAATCCCACGATTCCTTTTAGCAAAGCTGATTAGATCCAAGTAGTTATAAAAGCTGGACAGAGCTATCAGTCAGCTCTATCCAGTATGCTCAGATATTGTATGCAGCCTTGGAGGGAAACACCTTGGATTCTGCCATTTTCAGTTATACTGTAGGTCCTGAGTTTGTAAAGCTTTGTTTTTGAGTCAGTCACTTATACATAGCTACCTTTGAAAGGAAGATGTTTTTGTCATTACATTATACCAGAAGGAAATAAGCACAGCTAACCAGCCAAACCTTGACCTCCTGATTAGATCCACTAGCCTGTTGTTCCCAAGCAAACACATGCCCTTGTGACGCTGCTGTGGTGTGAATACTAACAATTCAATCCTACACGTTCAGTCTAATTACACTTCCCAGTTTTTTCTGCTCTGAAATTAACTAACCCTTTTGTAAAATATGACTTGTGTTTTGAATTTCCTTGCAATCTTTGTAAATTTAAAGCCTTGAAATGTTATCGAAAGACTTAATGTTGTTTCTTAAAAAACTATTGGGAGGAATATGTCATCTTCTGACCCTAGAATTGACGTTAAAGTGGATCTGAGTGGCTTTTTACAGTGAGTCTAAGCAGTGGAAGCTATTAGGACAATCATGTGTCATTATACTCATAACACGACTCAGTAACTCACCTCCAACCAAGCTAAGCAACTATACAATTTCTAATACTGAAAGAGAGAGGACAGAAAGATTATTTCAATAAAAATGCAAGGGAACAAAGGGGGAAGCATAGCATGATCTTCAAAATATTGAATCCCAAAGCAATAAAAGCGTCATTAACAAATTATACAACTCCAAGATATCGCTTGTCCATTCAGGAAGTATCATGATAACAAAATCAAATGTAATAAATCTTAATCAAGTGTCCATTTAGAAGAAATCAACCAGAGCAAGTGAAACACATGACCCGCTGCCAAATGCTTAACATTTAACAGTATAAATTAACATGTTCTTGTCGATCTTAAAGAATAACACTGCTTGCATATTTTACAATGTCCGAACACAATCAGAGCAACAGCCCAATTTCAGCTAATCACCCTTATCTATCAGTTGCCATGGAAACACCAATGAGCTGTCAGCAAACACAGCTGTCATTCAAACAATCAGTGTTCCAAAGGCGTGGCCAAACACTGTGCAGCACTAACAGCATGCAGGACCATAAGCTACATTACCCAGAAGCACAGGTCAACACTGTTGCTACATTTTTCTATAAAATTTAATGAAGACATTTTCTTAAACACTGAATCATCAAAACAACAGACTGGGTTTTCCCTCAAGAAATCCCTTGTTGATTCAGATATAAAACATCCCTTTTCCACCTTCCAGACATTTTATAAATAATTACACACAAACAGTACTGAGCTCTCTGAAGCTTTGTTCAGACAGGCACAGGCAGGAAAAATCTGATGTTTTGGCCATATCTGACTCATCTGTCTCTATCAAAGAATCAAGCCAAATCTGATTTTTACAAACTGTAAAAAATCTAGTTAGAAATCTAGATTGAAATCTATTTTTATAACATGTCTCTGAAAGGTCAGATCGTATTTCAAGTAATATTTGTTTTGTGAATAATGGCTTAAAATTGGTTTTACTCTCCTTACAAAGCTTTCATGACCTTTTTTGCTATAGCATACAAACTGCTCAATATCGTCTAGAGCTCTGTATATCCACCTATATTCACTTACACTTTTCCGATATAGAATATTATGCATGAAAGTATAAATACTGTAACGGCTGCCAATTATGTCCTCTCTCATGCCGGGTAAGAACATATACGCACAGGCACAATTTCCGTTTTTCCTTTCTTCCTGACAGCACTTTCAGTTGTCATGTAAGAAAATCACCACTATAGCAACTGATGCAGATATACCGGATATTGACTACACAATCTGAGCAAACGGATCAGATTGCATCACTTACCGTACAAAATGACACTTCTAAAGATCAGATGGGATTAATGCGCAGTGTCAACAGTATGTATGAGACAGTCTGGGATAGATAGCACAGTCTGGTTAAAGTTGAGTAAGAGCCAGACCAATTACCCAAAGCGCCCACAGAGACTATGAGTCCCTTTCACAGCTAGTAATTAACCTAATGAACTGATTATAGCCCCTGCAGTACAGCATGTGTGTGTGTGTGCATGTGCAGCTAATTACAGACTAAATCACACAGCCTGAGAATTTACTACCTCTGAGGTGTCACCCTGAAGAAGCCAAGACTCATTCAGTAACGGTGTCAGATCCTACACATGCAATGTGCTAATGAGAACTGCTGCACACATACTGTGTGAATCGCACACCATTTAGCTTATTGGTTTTATTCAGTAATGAATAAACACGTCATGTGAGAGACTAAATTGCTGTAATAAATGTGTATATGTTACGAAGGGCTAGATATGGATAGTCATCATATTTACTGATACTGGCTTTGCAATGGGCAATTTAAAACCTTTATATTTGGTTTAATGCAAATTATGAATATGCCTAAAATAGGAGCAGCTCACACATAAATGAAAATTTGCTGAAGATGTACTCATACTCATCTCCATCTTGGAGGGCCTGAGGATGTTCCAATATCAGAAGGCATTTGGTTAACTTTAGCATAACATCGCTTGTTTCATAATGAATGGGTGCCGTCAAAATGAGAATCCAAACAGCTGCTAAAAACATCACAATAATCCACACAACTCCAGTCAATCACTTAGCATCATGTGAAGTAAAAGGTTTCATTAATTTAGATGCATTGCTTGTTTAATAGAAACAAATCCAGATTCTTTATTAGATTTCTCCAAATCTACAAATGAATCTACATCTTGGATGGCCTAAGGGTGAGTAAAGTTTTCTTTTTTGAGTGAACTGTTGCTTTAAATCAAACTTTAGCTGAATTAAAAAGCTGTACTTAAACTTAGGGTAACATCACAGGCAGAGAAAAACAGAAAAAAGTACTTTCAAGTCCTAAACAGGAGGAAGCTATCCGCCAGAGGCTGATGAACATTAAAGACAGAGAGTTCTTTGAGCGGCAAAATGGTCAAGTGATAGACTCCCCATGCACCCCAGAGAGCATCTAATGCTGCACCCATGTGAGTCTGCTGTTTTAGATATTAGAGTTTATTTGATGCTAAAAAAAATGCATTTTGAGCTGTAAGCACAGGTTGTTGCAGACCTCAAGATGAAGTGGTGTTTGAGTGATATGTGCATGTAGACACATGTGATCCAATCTACAGATCGCCAGGACACATAAGAACACTCAGCGGTCGATGGTACAGTATGATGGGTTTTTACCCGGCGACTGGATCAGCGGAGATGACAGAGCTGATAAATGCTAATCCTAAATAACACATGGTCACAGATCATCAGTGTGCATGCTGATCCCTCCATCAACAGACTTTCAAAGATGTCTCATCGTGTGACAGAAAAACAGCAGTAGTCAGGAGGCAAATATTTCCCTTACTTAAATATGTAAGTAATTCATAGGTCTAATAAAAATCTTAGTCTTAATTTAACTTTAATTTTTTTTTTTTATTAGTTTAATTTGAGTTTAGTTTAACTTGAAGTAATAATTTTGTTACAGGCTGTTTCTACTTAGCCTTAATTGCATTTTCTATCAGCTTGCTCATGCATAGCTTAAAACATAAACATTCATTAAATTTACGCTAAGAGTCAATTTAGAAGCTTTCTAAAATAAATAGCAAAAGAAGAAAAGAAAAGAAGAAGAAAAAATCACATTTTGACACTACTGAGATCTCTTCCATAGAGGATACGGATATAAGATTACCAAGCACACTTAAATTAAGATTAGTCTGTCAAACAAATGTTTCAGTTACAGTTATTAACCTATAGGTCTCTGTGATTTCATGTACATTATGTGCATAATTAAGTAAGGAATTAATTAATGTAAGTATCATACAGGTATGACCCCCCTCTGAGTCTGGATATTCCTTATGGATTCATTTTCTTTTTACATTTGAATGAGACACAGCAAGCTGTTATTTTACTGAGAAAGTTGGAAAAATGATAACAGATGTGTTCAGTATTCAACAGAGGGCAAACTAAATGAGAAGCACTGCAAACAAATTACATATTGCAATCAAAGACATTCCTGCCTGGGCTGTAATTTTCCCCGAGGTTGTGTGAAAAAGCAGCGACACGTTTGAATTTACCTGACGAGCTCCAATCGAACAGGGCTTTTGTCTGAGGAGAATAAGCCTGCGAAGCAGAAGCCCTTCA
>JAUMHP010000052.1:19213-76713 GCA_032361065.1 Enteromius trimaculatus | reverse complement strand
GTAATTGACAGCAAACACTGAGCAAGAAGTGTTTCTCTGTCACGTCTGTGTGAGAACCTTCACCCAGACTCTTTATCTCCTCTTCACATATTACTGTCGCTATAAACCTCCCAGTCTTATTGTGTCTACGGTTTTACAGCCTGGTAATGAGATAAAACATCTCCTTACTACAGGGCAAGGCTGACTGAAGGAAGATATCATTCATTATGGCTGTGTTTATAAGAATAGGATAAACGAGCGCTTTTGTGGGTTGCAGTTCATGGTGAGGACACTAGAGGGTAGTATGTGCTGGAGCTAAAGCAGCACTGCAGTTATTTGTAACTGTCTGTTGCTGTCTTGGATACACCGATGCTGAAAACACACACACACATTTTCATGCCACAAACACAACATTCACACTGGCTCAATTTCACATGTGAAACACACATTTACACAGCTGATGTTACATGGCGGTCCATGATATTATGATGGCATGCTGGGTTGTCATAGAAACTACACTGGCCGAGGAGACGGACCATCTAAAGGGCCACTAGGCCACACAAACACACTGTAAATCAACATAAATTCCCACATCAACATGCTGGGTTGAAGGTGACCTGCTGCTGGAGAGGAAATTAAATGCTTTGTCACTTCCTGCGAGAGAGCGAAGTGAACGCAGGGGGATTGGCAGAGTCACACAACATATGGGGCTGAGCCAGCTAATCTGCGTATGGAGAGAGAGCCCAGTGCCAACATGAAACCTAATGAACCCGGGCGTCAGATATAGCGTCTGCATCAGAGTCAACGCGATTCCCTCGGTGGATGTAGAGCAGAAATTCTCCTCCGTATTTAGCCTGATCAAACATGACTGGATCTAAATGTAGATTATCTTCCTGCGCTATTATGATGAAAATTAGAAGAGGAAGTTGAAACAACACTTTGGGAAATTTGATGAACATATGAGCATGCACAAACACGCTGCTGCTGCGAGAGATCTCTCTAATCTCATTGCAGAATTACCGATGACTGCTTCCAGCATACGCCACGAATCTGAGACTGATTCACTTAATCCCTTGAGTGAGAGAGAGACGGAGAGGAACTGAGCTTCTTTGCTGCCTTCTTTTCTTTTGCTACAATCTACTGTAAGTTTGAAACGAAGGGAAAATTGAGAGAGCGTCAATCAAAACATTTTCATACAGGTTCAGCAATTTTAGCAAGTAATGTATTGGTGTGATTGTTTTACAGTATTTAAAAAAATCTGATTCTCTCTCACAAACACACACAAAATAGAGGACGGTGAAAAATAAATTGAATAAAAAATAAATATTGTAAATTCCCAAGTAACAGTAACATAATGTAATATGTAAAAAGAATTGCTTTGATAACGCTGTTAAACAAATAGAAAAAAGTAATATCAAAAGTAAAAAAGTAATTATAATATATAATATTAAATAAGTAAACATTAAATAACGGAGAAGAATAGGGATTGAGAAGTCTTGAAGAGTTGACAACACCTATGAAGTGAAGAACACCTGCTGCTTGTGTCATGAACAAAGGCTTTGTGACTAAAGTCCTGTCACTGCTGCTCCCCTGTGACACACACACTAACGCTGGGCTCAGTCACGACATCCTTCTCAACCCTGAGTGCTCTGCTGCTTGTGCCATTTCCACGGAAACAATCCCCAGCCATTTCTGCGGCAGCGGGATGAGTGGCGTTCCGCTAAAGAGCCTATTGTCCCTTCACACACTCCTCCACACACAAGCTCCGGATCACCTCATCACACATACAAGTGGAATATGTCTGCCGCACATGAAATAGAAATGAAGAAGTAAAAAAAGTACCATAGAAAAGTTAAGTCTTTCAATTTGATTTGATTCTATATCATTAACGGAAGAGTTATAGAGAGATTTTCATTTGCATTACCATTTATCTAAAAGCTGCTGCCTCTTTATTTGCAAAAAAGTTACAAAACCAGTTATCTGAGCTGCAAGTGCCATGTGACTGATCACTCTATAATAAAACTCACAAAACTGTAATTCAGATGTTCAGCTGAATTTTATCAGTTTATATTTTTTTATTTAATTTTGTTGAAAAAGAATTGAAAATGCTTTGTAGGGGCCATTTATCGGAAAAGCACTACCCTGACTAACGCCGAGTTCAGACTGTACGATTTTCAAAGTAATTGCGTCACAGATCTCTTCACACTGCATGACTATCTGGTGTAGCATTCAGTCGCTGATGTGTTCACACGGCATGATAGATCAACAACACTGCATGACTTTACAATAGGAAGAATCTGCGACAACTTTAGGTGCGTTCGAGATGCACTACACTAGTCTGCCACCGGCTGGCGAGAGCTGCCCCTTGCAGTCGGGGGAGGAGTAAAGAGATGGCTGTCAGGTCGGACACATAGGTTTCCGTAGTGACTTTTATGTAATGCAATATGACGTTTATTATTTGTATATTTGTTTTGTAGTTAGCTATAGGACATTTCTCAAATATAAGCAGTTTATTCAGTGTAGTGAAGCCTCTCACAACATCCATTTAAAAAACGGCCTCTGGGCGACCAGTTTTTTACTCTTATACAATACGAATATATATTTACCATATCTTCATTTTCATCATTAATGTTTTATTTAAATATCTGATATTCCATATAAAGATTGATTACATACAGAAACTTTTTTAAGAAAAAGCACGCAGCACACATTGTGCTGTAAATTACATCATCTGACCAATGTGCGACTGCTCTCGTGGTACTTTGATGGCACATGTGATCGAAAGTTGGCTGCAGCGCCGATCAAAGCTGGACAAATGATTTTACCAGAATGCATTGTTTTGTAAGGAAGCAGCCGATTTTTTGCGGCATCGCTTTAGCTGGAACGCCCATTTTTATCTCACTGCCAAACCCACGCGAGAAGTGACATGGAAACAATACGAGTCACGGTCACGTGTGCAAGACCGGAGTTCTTACATGAGACTGGGATTTTTATTTATAATAATAGCAAGCAAAATAAACTTGCCATACAAATTGCATGTTTGCTCATTTGAAACTAAAAGAGTATTATGGATTAGGATATTTAACTTCTATACCTTCGTAACTCCTCCCCCAACTTCCCGCTGCCCTGGACGGGGCTCTCTCATTGGCTGTAGGTAATCGCCGATGTTATTCAGTCAGAACACATTCACACGCATGATTCTGCATCGCCGACAGGTCCGGATGTTTAGCATGCAAATATATCACAGATGTCGGCGATTCTCTCAGATCGCGTCTTTGATTGTTCATGCTGTGTCATTGTCACTCACGTGAACGAGCACAGATTTTTCTGTGATTTCGGGCATTTGTCTGCGATATCTCAAAAGCTGTCGGCGAGTCAAAATCGGGGGTAAAATCGTGCAGTCTGAACTTTCATTTTTGGGTGCACTATGCCTTTAATGTTGTGATGCAAAGGGAAGATGTGACAGATCTTTTCTTACATGTTGTTACATTCATCTGAGTAAAACGGACTAATGAAAAAAAAAATTAGCATAGGGACTTAAACGGAAAAAGAAAAAACCTAAAAAAAAATTATAAAAATGAATGATTCAGAATAAAATCTATAATATGAATTTACAATGACTTATGTCAAGATGGTGCACTCAAATGACTATAAATGAGGAAAGTCATTGTGTGTCTGTATATACTTGTATGGCTACCATGCGAACAGACCTACCTTGAAAGAGAATTTTCTTTAAGCTTACAAGTCAAAAATTACCTCCCTTATTCACTTGAATCCGGTTTAGAGTAATGTTTTTGTTATTGTCTATAAATAAATGAGCATTCAGAAAACTTAAGTTTTGCTTGTAATGTAGAATATAACATAGAGCTGATAATATGTCAGTCTAGAAAATAAGGACTACAGTATTGTTTGTAATCATATACAGTATCTGTGTAACAGTCCCACTGTGTGTGTATATGTTGCCAGATTCACAGTCACAAATTGTCTCGAAAGCAAAACTATAAAACACAAGAAGCTTAACCAAGTCTTAATACATCCCTACACCACAAACACATAAACACACTGAACATAGTGAGTCCAGAGGGAAAAATGGATTACAAACCACATACATCTGTTTGTGCACGGAAAAAGATAGAGCTGTTCCAGTTAACCTTTCCAGTGAGAGACACACACACCTGACCCAGCACCTGTTCTGTGTGCGCAGGTCGCAGCTGTACACCTGTATCATCTCCTTTCCTGACTGTGTCCGTAAGTGAATGTTATTATATTTCAGTGTGTGAGTGTGCTCTGTGTGTGTGTCTCGTCAGCAGTTCTTGTCTTTACTGGCAGCCCTCGACTTCCTCAGGCAGCGAAATATTTTCTGCTGAATTAATCAATTACAGAGCATGATCTTCTATGCAGATGAATCTCACTCAATAAATGAAGAGAACATAAAGTTTCCAAACATTCAAATAACATCCTCTTAATGTCAGCTCACATTATGAGTAAGGTTTATAACGACTGGGTTTCTCATGAGGCTGTACTGTAGGCTGATCACATCACCTGATCTCGCTCTCTCTCGCTCTCTCTTACACATACATCACTTTTTACATTACATTATGGTGAGTAAGTGCTTGGCTGGGGATCTGAGGACCTGTCTTAATCTTCACTGACTTTAGTTTTGAAAACATACAATAAATTAAGATCCAAAGTAATTTAATTAAGCATCTTTTCACAGCCCAAAGAACTTGTCATAGAAAACAACTATACTTAAGATCACTGTCTTTGCTTCCTACAGATGTGGAATATTAGATACTTATTACTGTAGCTAGCTAAAATGTTGGCCATATTTTTAAAGGGGTCATGAACTGCCTTTTTTATTATTTTGTATTGTAAAACACCCTAATTCAGAAGTAATACGTTTTTTTCTGTCCTGTTTTAAACCGCATCCTCAGAACGCTGTGTCTGAATAGGCGTGGTGGCCTGTAGGAAACACCCAATGATTTGATTGACTAACAGTTTATGTTTAATTTTAGTCACATATGGATACATAAATACTGACGTGGCCTGGAACTTCACTAAAAACTCTAAAAATTCTCCACTCTTTCCTAGCATTGGGTTTAGAAGGGAGGCAATGCAAAGACTAACTTTGTACTTGTTGTCTTTTGAGTTACCTTTATTGTTTGGTTTCTGTGCAAAATGTTGGGCGGGGCTAAACAGGTAGAAGTGTTGTAGAAGCAGGCGTTGCTCATCTTCTGTGGAGGCAGTGTTTAGCCACAGTACTACAGTGGTAGATTCCACAACCTGTTGTTTTGGCAGATTGTTACGCTATTGTTAGGCTAATGGGAAGGTTTTGAGTTCTGAAACTTACACTTGAAAATAACTGCATTCCAATAAAACATCATTTATACTTGTGTTGGAATAGCTGAATTTTCCCGTCAGCCCATGATCCTCCAGAAATCATTCTAATATGCTGGTTTGGTCCCCAAAACAGTTAGCATTGATATCAATGTTTAATTCAATATAGCTCTTTAATATTTTCAGAAAAAAAAAAAAAAAAAATACCCTGGCCCATAGCTAAATTTGCATTGGTGGAAAGTCGCAGAAAGGGCCCAGGTGCTGGCATGGGTATCACTACCTCTGCAGTGGAAAACTGTAACACACACATACATTTAAACGGTGTGTGTCCAGATTCCACAGCACCCTGTGATCTCTCTCTCTCTCCCTAGGAAACCATGTTGCCCAGTGTGACCAGCAAACAGTCCCAGTGGCTCGTTAACCGATCAGGCTTTCCATTGATCAGCAAGCTAATTATGACTCACTCTCTCTGTCCTTTTCTTTCTCTTGACACCCAATACACTGCCATATGAGTGTGAGATGAATACGTGCTACCTATTTACCCAGCATTACGTCAGATTGGATCTTCCATCTCCCTGGTCTCAGAAGTAGGATGTGTGTCGATATCATCTTCCACAGGATAATCAGACAGGGTCATATAACCTGTTCCAGTTCAATTACAGTAAACCACTCCAATCAGCTGCCTCCAGCAATAACACACAGCTAGTGACGTCCAGTTAGTATGTGTGTGTGGGCACTGGAAAACAACCTACTCCTCCTCTACATCAGCTACAACATCATTTCTTCATCTATGACTTTCTCTTGCTCTCTCCACTCACAGAAAGTACCCAAAAGTACAGTAGCATTCCCATGAATTTTGAACATGCACCATTCCAAAGTATATGAATATAGCAATAATTCAGCACTACGGTATATACTAGAGAACTGTAATAGATCACATCATCACGGTATCTCAGCCCTCTCTTCATGTGATGTCTTACCATCACTATCTCTGTCTCTATATAAAAGGAAAGGGTATGTGGGTGGATCCCTCAAAACCCTAAAGCAGCCCATAACAAGGAAGACAAGCACCTCACCATGGTGACCTTGCAGTGCTTACAAACAATAAAGAATCATGTTTCAAAGCATTGAAACATGCATCAAAGCATGTGTTGTTGATGTTTGGACAGTAATGACATTTATAATGTTAAACCTGATTTCTATTTTAAATAAATGCCGTTCTTTTGAACAATGTTTATTAAAGAATTGTGAATAAAAAGCAAGAACAACGTCAGAATGCTTTCTGAAGGAAATTTCAGCTTTGCGATCACATAAATGAATGACGTTGAAATATATGAAAACATAAAACAGTTATTTCAATACTTCATAATATTCCACAACATTATCTCGCCTTTATTTCTTCTGTCCTGAATTTAAGTATTTCAAGTAGCAACACACAAATAAAAAAAAAACACTAAATGTTCTACCACTAAAATATCTCTAGCTCGCTAATTAAAAAATAACAAATGATCAAATTATCACATTTCCTTGCTTCTACACTTGTGGAGGTCAAGTGCTGTTGTCAATCAAGCAAAAGGGCAACAAATAAAATACTAAGGCATTCTGAAATTCATGTGCAACTCTTCTCTGAAAATTGTTATGCTGACAATATATTTTGCTATTAAAAAAAAAGCTAATCTGCATCAGGGAGTACCTTTGTCATTTCAATGAGAATGCAGAGACAGTATTTTACGTGGCAAACAGCCTGTGACAGCACACTGTGTCAGTACAAGAGATTCGACGCAGAGGCAAATCTGTGTGTGTCTGTGTACAGATTATGGTACATATGTGCTGGAGAGCATTCAGAGGCTCTTAAAGAAAGAACTCCATCTGTGTCTGAGTCTGTGATTCAGTGTGTGTGGGTTTACATGGCTGTTAGATACAGTATAATTTTGCTTTATTAGTTTTACTATATTTTACTTATTTGTTTACTCTTCCTATTTGAATTTATTAGCACAACTTCTGAGTGTACGCAAACATACTAAAACACTTTGGTTGTACTAAAGTGCAGTTTTTTGGCCACGCCTGTAAAGCTCTAAACTGACAACTCAGAGAGAGAGAGTGTGTGTGTGTGTTTTGTGTGGCAGACCATGTGAGAGTTTTGCTATGAGTATGTGTGTCCAGTATGGTAGTCCTTCAGTGGGGGCGTGAAAGGCTCTCCCCTCCTCTCTCTCCATCCACCATGCAAATGAGCCCTATACACAGCTCTCAATAACACTCAACACACAACCCGACACTCACCTCACCGTCCTCCCACTCTCTCTGTCCTCTCTACTGTCACTCCATCTTTTCTGTCTATTCCAGGTCTGTGCAAGTCATTTCTTTTCTTAACCCAACCCCTCCTTCTCATGTCTTTGTCTTTTTATACCTTCATGTTTTCTTAAGTGTGCTTTATTTAGCCAAGCAAGGCCCTAATTTTCATAGCCTATGGCCACTGTGAAAGAGAGATAGAAAGAAAAAGGGAAATTCCTTTGGCCTTCTTGATGGTACTGGAGGTTGCATTTACACCTCTCTCACCATCTCTCCCTCACGCAAATGCTCAACAAAAGCCAAATAGGGAATCGAAGAAGAAAACAATAGCGCTGCCCACTATCTCTCAGTGTGTGTCTTCCTTTGCATATGTTCATGTGGTTGCAGGCAGAGATGTTTTCACATCATTTCTCATATAATCGACCCAAGTCCCGCATCTTGTGTGTTTTTAAAAGACAACATGGATCCCGTTGAAAATAGAAACACCATTCAAATGGTATTCAAAACATACAGTTAGTAAATAAAAATAAGCTTCTAAAAATAGCCCACATCAGTACACATGATATCATATGTCAAGGACTGAATTGTTTCTCGGCCCACACATGCTCACCTTGACATGCAAAACGGACAGATTTACAAGTCAAATTTCAATTATATGATGCCATGCCAGAGACAAAACAGCAGTACATACAAACAAATATTCATTTGTGTCTTTTAACCTAAGCATTATTTGATTATTAGTGATGGTTGCTATAATAAAAATTACATTGCCGTTTAAAAGTATAGGGTTGATTTCTTTCTAAGAAATTATTACTTTATTCAGAAAGGATTCCACAAGACTATGAAGCACCAGCAATACTTTCAGTGATAATAATAATTTCTTAAGAACCAAATCTGCATATTTGAATGATTTCTGGAAGGATCATGTGACACTGAGACTGAAGAAATGGCTGCTGAAAACCGGAATAAATTATATTTTGAAATATATTAAAATAGAAAATAATTTTTGTAATTTGTAGTAATAATACCTTTTTTTATTTTGTGATTAAACAAATACACTCTTGGTAAGAATAACAATACTTCTTTCAAAAAGACGACAATCTTTGGATTGGTAGTATACATTTTAATGGTCTGTATGATTCTATATTCTATATATAAAAATCAACTACATATTCATGTGACCAAAAACCACTCAGAACATCTCAGCAACCACACGGCAAGGCCCTGGCAAACACCCACAACACCCCAGCATTGTGCATGGGCAAACACCACTCAGATAATCTTCAGCGCAAATGTACATTTACTTCAGTGCTCTTGTTTGACAAAGATAAATAAAACTAAACAATCAGAAACCAGATAGAAGATGCAAAACCAAGTCACTGATGATCAAAATATTCCAAGAAGAATTCTACATGATGTTGATTTTCTAAGAGAGGGCATGTTCAATGTGAACACATTTCTAGAAAGTGAATAAAAAATAGACATTGCTTGGAGCTATAGTGAGTGAGAGGAAGCAAACTGTGTGTGTGTGTATTCTCCTCCGCAGTTTGTTAGGGTCAGTGTGAAGCGCGCTGGTGTGTAGTGTGCTCTCTCTGGCCGCCCCCTCAGGCCCTGCTGTTGTGTAACCACCGCATTGCAGTCGCACACACAAACACATAATGACTGAAGTGGCATATGTGTGGGATAACACAAGTGTCTTCATGTATAACTATGCGTGTGGGTCAAGTTTTACCCACACTGTAGAGACCAAATACCCTTATAGTGATAGTAAAACCTGAAATCATATTGTACAGTAGGGACCACTCAATAACCACCAGAAGGGAAACCCCTTATAAACATATTAAATAATGTCATAATAAAAAAAATTAAAAAGCAAAAGGGAATCATTGATATTTATGTTTAGGGTTATAGTAGTGGAGCATTTTTTTACTACTAAAAAAGTACACCTAAAAACACAACGCTCATTGTGGGACTAATAAAAGCATAAGATGTGATGCAGCAGGCGATTGCATATAGTAATAAAGAAAAGGATAAAAAAAGAGCTAACCTAAAGCAAAGAATGAAAAATTGTATATTAATTCGGTATTCACTTTGGACGTTTAGTAGTCAAACTTCCTGAGCCATAGTGCAGGATAGGGAATAGAACATATCAGCTCAATATAAAATTATAGAAATCAATAGAAAATAGTAAATGCTTGTGTATGTCCTGGCACTTGAAATTTTTATATACACTCGTAAAAAGGAAGGATCATCATTGGCATATATAGTTCCATGAAGAACTTTTATAACATCCATGGAAACTTTTCACTGCACAAAAACGTCTTTATAACGGAGAAGGTCCTTTAGATTGTTGAACTGTTCTCCACCCAAAGAGAAAAAAATTTTCTTGTAAGAACGGCTTATTAAAAGGTTCTTTTGGGTTCTTGCTGCAAACCCTTTCTTTCTGACGTGTATGTTAAAACCTACAATGCTAAATTTATCCCAGAGAGGACACCACAGAGAAAGTGGGCAAAAATCTGCAGATAAATAGAAAATGATAGATGTGTTATGCTCACAGCAGGTGTGTGGAGCCTGACCTGAATCTTCTGCTAAAGCTCCAACAAGTGTTAGAAGAACATTTCTCATTGTTCCTCGTTTCGTCAGGCAATCATGGACAAGTGGTAAAGACTGAGAGGAGAAAATAATCTAACCACGGCAACACACACTCTGGTCCCTGAGGGCACTGAGCAACACACACAGCTTGACACGATTAGAAACCCAGTGGGAGACAAGTTAAAACAGTACAGAGAGAGAAAGTGGGAAGGGGCTGGATAAATGGCACTCTGTCTATTTACCAGTGACATCTTTCCAATATCCAACAGCAGGTGATAAACAATGTGAAGAGAGAACAAGAGATAGAGTGAATGACGGAGACAAAGAAAGACAGATAATGTCTGCTAGAGTAAACACTTTTTTTGCCACACGGTCATTTCTCAATATTATTTCTTCACCAGTTTCACACAAACACACAGAATTTCAGCCATCGGTGTCACAATGTTGCTGTGAAAGAGATAGAGGCCAAAGACGGGGACCAGACTGAGAATAAATGTAGCTGGTCTAAATGTATTCCACTGAACTCTATAGTTAGAACTGATCAGCATCGGAATAAGAGGGAAGCACCAAAGACAGTTCCCAATGACTTTTGTTCAAAATCTGTACATTGCAACAGGCCTCCAGTGCCCTCACTACAATAAAAAGCTCTTACATCGCACTCTTAGGCAAGTTTCTGAGAGTTACAAAATAAGTGAAACAGGTCAGGACATAGCTGTGCTGGGTCATTCTAGTGGTCAATGGGGGTTCAGTTATTGCAAAATGTGTTTTCAGCAAAACTTTAACTTAAAAGAAAGCATTTTTAGTTTCAGAGTTTAAAAAAGGAAAATTGTTTTAAATAAAGTCACAGTTATGGGACACTAAGAATATAAAGTTGAAATTTAGAGGGAAAAAGTCAGAGATGTACAGTAAAGCAGCAATTATGAGAAATAAGCTGCTATTGCAATATATAGGTGCAATAGTGCTTTCATTTATTTTTTACACAGATGTGAAAACAGGCTTCCATAATAATATATCTAGTGAAGAAAGATGTCATATTGGTTTATAACATGAATGGACAAACAATGACTGATTTTTATTTTTATTTTTGGAAAATAAAAACAAAAGTTTGTGACATTTTAAGGAAAGGAATCACGGATGTGGTGTAGTGCAATGTTTGTAGTGCAGGACAAAAATTATATACTTCATTGTTTTTTTTGTTTTTTTACAGATAGACATATGTGCAGTGGTGTCTTCTCTTCCTTCATCTTTTTTTTTTTGGTCTCTGTTTCTGTACTCAGGCATGCTGCTTCCTTCCCAAACCCTCAAACGCACTTGATTGAGGAGGTGTGTGTGTGGGTGGGTGGAGAGGGTGCTTCACTGCTTTCATCTCAGGGTGACACAGAATCCCTCCCCAGTATTATATCATCTGCACCTGCACTCAGTGTGTGCCTGTGAGTTGCCTGTGTGTGTGTGTGTATGCGTGCACAGGGGCAACCACACCTGCCTCCTTAATGTAAACTTTCGATGCTGACAATATCTTAAGAACACGAGGAAGACCCACCCCCCACCCCCCTTCACCACAGAATGTGAATGAACAAAGCCTGGAATTAGTGTAAAACAAAATACTGTACTTCTGTATATTGTGTTTAAAACATAGCTCAAGGGATAGTTCACACAAAAATAAAAAGGTTATGTCATTATTTACTCACTGTTATATTGTTTTAAACTTGTATGTCTTTCATTTCCTCTGTGCAAGATGAAAAAAGAAATTCTGAAGAATGCTTAGATCCTAACAACATTGGACCCTTTTGACTTGGATACAATTTTTTAAAATAAAATGATAACGAAATAAAATTAAAAATATAAATAAATTACAGTTTTTTTTTTCTTTTTTTGGCTGAAATACCCTTTTAGAGTTAAAGAAGTTGAGAAAATGGACCACAAAATGAAGTTGGATATTAGGTTGGTAGGGTGACCCTGCACAAACATTTTGAAACAATGAATTTCTCAATTTAGAATAAGAGTGCTTCATTTTATCAGAATAAGTGTGCTTCATCTATCTGTATAACATACTGACATTTAGATCTGCCTCCATCCAAGAAGTAAAGTATTGAAGGCGGACAACCTCAAAGGTCTTTAAACAGAATTTGAATGTGCTTCTTTTATACGTATAGACGTGCACAAAGTGTGCATGTTGACCCGGTCAAATTTCAAGTGTTCAGTTAAAAGACTTTTGAGCCTGTCTGCCTTCCATACAGCAGCGGTGAGTTCGTGTACATGTGAAGAAACCAACAACGAGGAGATTGTAAAGAAAAAAGGTGCATCGTCTGTGGGGTGGAATTGGTTTGGGTATAGGAAAAGTGATACGAATGAGACAAACATTATTTGCAAGGTACTGTATGCAAGAGCACTGTTTTAGCAAGCGGTGGAAACAGGTCAAACCTTTTCTATCATCTCAAATCCAAGCATCCAAACCAATATGTCCAAAAGTCAAAACAAGTGAAGATAAGGGACAGGAAAAAAGTTAGTAGCTGTTGTTCTGGGAAAAAATAACTTTAAACTTAAATTACATTGCAGTAAACAGTATGGTTGTTTTTTTAACTTAAAGTAATGCTGCTATTCACTGTTTAAATAAAATTACATTATATGAAACAGTTTCTTTGTTTATTTATGCATTTTCAGATACAAATGGCTATATTGTGATATATATCGTTATATAAGGTAGAAAAATGCGTCTACCATGATAGAAGATTTTGGTTATATTGCCCACCCCATATATATATATATATATATATATATAAAAGTGCAACACCTGACATAAGCTAAACGTGTTGAAAAGCAAAATACTTGAATGCATATATTCTGCTCTCACTAGTGCTATAACTGCAAATCTGAACGAACACATTTTCAAGAGGACTTTTACGATTAAACAGCAGAGAACTGAAGAGTGCTCAGGTACTGCCACAGATTTTGAATAGAAGAATTAGTTTTGTGATCGGGGTGTAACTGAAGCACCAAGGTTTGATTTAGTCCTGACTCTTCTGAAGAGCTGTGTGTTATAGTGTGTCAGGTAACTGATACATGCTGCTCAAGTGTTCGCAGACAGGATGTGCTCTAACCTTAAGTACAGACCTCAGAGCTGCAGGCATTTTTCAAAATAACTACATGCACGACCATGAGCGTTCAGCCTTAAACTTTGATAGCCCAACCCTAATCTTAACCCTGTGTTTTCTTACGCTCTGAGAGTTTCTTTCTACCTTCCTCATTCTCTCTGCTGCTCTCTTTTTTTGTTGTTTTGGTTATCTGAAACCTCTTTTTCCACAATCCTTCCTTCTCAGCTCTGAAAAGACCTGGATATTCACCATACAACATTATACCCAAGCGCACACATACACTGTAGGGCAAAGTTGAATTTTTTTTTTGGAAACGTTCACAAATATCATTAGGTGATGACCTCTTCCTCTTCACAACATTATGTGCAAGTGTGTGAGACGGGGAGAAAGTACCTTAAGACACTCTCGTCCAGTCTATGTAGGTGTTTGGTGTGTGGGTGCAAGGGTGTGTATGTACATGAGAAATAGAGAAACTGAACAAGTTCTCTTTCCTCAAGCTATAATCATTACAGTACTCAAAAAAACATTTACATTTATATAGCACAGTTCTGAATCTAACCAATACCTAAACTGATTCCTCTTTTAAATAACACAGTGTGCACACAAATTTGACCCTGAGAACAGAAAGCAACACCGTCCTACTTTGTTCGGCTACAGTCCAGCGCTCTTATCAATGAGAGATGTTGCTCCATTCACAATGAAGAAACCTCAAGGAACTGATCGCTACAGACCTTCTACAGTTACAGCCACGAAACACAGCCCGAAGAGAGTGAAATATGGATGAGAGACACTCTCTCGAGTGCTACATGTCGAATAATGTGAAACAAACAGGATGGAGAGACTTGTAGAAAACGACTCTGTGATTAAAAGTGAAATATGAGACATCTTTCTTAACTCTGCCTCACTGTCTTCAAACCTGACAGCAGGTTCCACAGAGAGAGAGAGAGAGAGTATGTGTATCCTCTTCTAATAAGATTAGACGTTGAGATGGGATTAGTTTCATCCTGGCGACATTCCCATTCCAGGCTGCCCTCAAGACAAGAGCATCAACTTAGCTGCTCTGTCAACATTTAAACTAATGATCACAAACAGAGCTTAACCTCACAGATGGTGCTTCATCAGTGCGAGACATGAAAAAAACTGAAAATATTCTTTAATAATGTGAATAATGTATTTCCTTTTGATAGAAGATAAAACAGAATTCTCCTGGGAATACATGCTCCTTACACAATGAGCAGTGGTGCTACTGCAGATGATACAGATTTGAGCCTGGCCTGCAACGTCTCTTCCCAAAGAGACACCTGAGTTTCAGCTCTTAATAGCCCACAGGTCACATAATTTTGAAAATGCCTATTTTGAGTAGAAGCAGAAACAAGCTGTTTTTGTGAATGTCTACATAAATGCAAATAAGCCACTGCTCCCCGCACCCTTTTTCAAAACAGGCTGTACCTTTACAACCGGTACCTCAAAAAAAACAAACATCTGTTTCAATTGGATTACTATGTCTATCATGCTAAAATGATGCATTTTAAACCACATTAGTTTAAATTTTTTACACAACTTTTTATGAGCATGCATCCAAAGCATGTGCACAGAAAGCTGCTGTCGCACAGAAAGTTCTCTTTCATGTCTTATTGCACTTAAACTGTCAAATACGCACAAGCTGGCAGTAGTACTTTTACTTTTAGAATCTGATTAGAACATTAGCACCATGTTCAAAAGTGACCAAAGGGTTTATATATTTTTCCTATTTTCGTGTTAACAATTAGACCGATGTAAAATGTCCACAGCATTTTCAGATCCTTAAGCAGTGCCTGAAAGTAGTCGCCCAGCTCCTGCAGGATCCTCACATGCAATGCAAGGCCTAGTAGCCGGCCGTATATCTTTATGTTTACAGACATGACATAATGACAAAGTGCCATGCTTAAATGCCCCACCAAAAAAAAAAAAACAAACACTCCAATTAGAGAACATTATTTCATGCTAACCGTTGTGAATCTGGTTAAAGTAAGGCAATAGTTTTATAGCCTTACACTGGCTGGTTATGCACTCAAATATTGATTTTATTAAAAGTTTTAACAAAAAAAAAAGTTACGTACTGCAGCTTTAAAGAATAAATTGATTACCCAACGGTGTGGGTAAAACCATGCAGATTGAAGTGTGGCAAAATTGTAATTAGATTACAGTATCTCACAGTAGAAGCAAAATCTGAGCGGCTTTTTTGACAAGCTTCAGAGAAAGGCTTTCCAATAAGAGATACAAAATTCACATTTTCAGGGATGATAGATGAACCAGGGACCTGATTATAGCACTTAAATGTGGAACAAGTCAGATTTTCATGATATGTCACCTTTAAAATCTGGGTCACCACATGTTCTATTTTTTGGTTACATTTATAGTGACATTTATTTCGGTCACATTTATCGTCCTTTTCTCATGTCTTCCTCGTCTTTCCTTTTCTATAATTTCTTCTAACTCATGAGGTAACTATGACCTAGAAGAAGATGTCAGTTTTACCTTCAAGGTCAATACAGGTAAAGTAGGACAAACGCTAAAGTAAGGCACTTGAGCTTAATGTGTACCTATTACTAAACATCTGTGTTAACTGCAAGAATGACATATAATAGCATTCACTCAATGCATTAGACATGTTAAGCAAACCTTCTGCTACTTCACACCTCCTGTCAACAGAGGCATTCTGGGAAATCTGACCGCAATGTCATGGCACCCCGCTTGCTTTCAGTCTGTTTCTCTCATCTAGCCAAATCTTTCTCTCTATCTTTCTATGCATCTCTCAGTATGATAACTGTTGGACTTGATTCTGTTGGAACGTCACAGGAAATAACAAGCACACTAAAACCATCTTCCTGTAGACCTGACCACAGCCACAAATAGACCTGCACCAGAGTAAAAATGACTGACCTGCTAGTAATGCTTACTGGAAGAGAGAGAAAGCAAGAGAAAGATAGAAAGAAGAACAATATGAAACTTCTTTACAAATGAAACCAAAAACCACTTCCTTGATGCACTGGTGACAATGGCCCAGATATAGAAACGCTGATCTCCACCTCCAAACCCAAAGAGCTCTATTTAAACAACATGCACTGCTGTAGTAATGGGTGACCTAACATTGCTAAACCAGTTGGCATTGCTGCATGTTTTCAAACCAGACTACCAGAAACTGATGTGCTTCTTTCTGAATCCAGCTCTTCCGGATCACACAGCTTGCGCTCAAATGTGTGCATTCAGTGTGAATTTAAGCTTTCACACTAGTTTATGTGTGTGTGTGTGTGTCAGCAAGGCATGCGTGTGTCCTCTGTTTACACTGCAGCGTTGTTTGGTGCAGTGCTAATGCATGTGATCGCAGCTGAGAGCTTTTATAGTGGACCGCTCCAGATTTGACAAGAGCCGGGCACAAAACAATGGCCTTTGATTAGAGAGAGGTCTGTCTCTCTCTCTCCTCTAAAACTCCTCAAGTGGACCAGAGTGACTGTGTAAAAAAAAAAGAATGACTCATTCTTCCCCGTTGTGCCCTCTCTCTCTCTCACTCTTAGCTTCTGGCCTGCATGAAAGCGTATAGATTGTCACCATCAGAGGTTGTCACTGCCCATGCCCACAAAAACAACAGTTCATGTGCCTAGTTTAAGGTCATTCATTCTCATTTCAAACCCTATGTGTCTATTTTTCAGAGCAATAGTGCAGTTCTTTGATCTCTGAGGTCTTTTTTTATTACCAGATATTTACAATCTGAATCTGCTGATCTATACTAGTGTTGTACTATATCAGCAAAAGTATCAGTAGTATTACAATCAGAAAAAGGTACAAAGCTGATGCTGAAGCAGAACCTTTTTAAAATGTAATAATATGCACTCTTTAGGGACTAGTTTATAGTTTTAAAGCACTAATATGTCTGAGGAACTAATGTGTTTCATTTAGAGGTAAATAACATCCAAAGGTATAACTTTCAGTTTTTCCTGCCCATGTGACAGCTTTATACCCACTGATCTATATGACTGGATCGCTCATTGTGTTCTAAACTGAAAACAGGCAGTGAAGCCACCATAAGTGTTCATATTTATGTTATGTGTATGTAAATGAATTTTTACTTCAGATGTTATCTGCAATGCTTCTGGGGTTTTTGGGCAGGATAAGCTCTATATTTAAATCGTTTAGTTGGGTGTGTCTGCTGCGCACTGCCGACACGGGTAACCGATTCAAAACAAAATATAGCCTATTTCTTTATGTACGTAACTATTCAACATCAATGTATTAATATCAGAAATGTATTTGAATATACAATTAATAATACAAATGCCTTTGTTGCTCTATGTTGTACTGAAAGGAAAGCTTACCATCCATCTTGAATTAAGGCTTCATGTTTGTACTGTACAAGACTAATAAAATATTTGTATACAAAGCATAAATCTTTCTACACATTAAGAGTGAGCACTTCTTAATTTATATATATGTTAAGGTTGTGTCCATCCTTTTATCATGTTTATTTATCCACTACTGTAATGAACCTAACTTTTTAAAAAGAATAGGACAAAAATATCCGTTCACATGCCTTTAATGTGCACACAGCACCTTATATTGACAGAAAAACACAGAACTGTTAACATTTTTGCAGATTTATTAAAAATGAAAAACTGAAATAGCACATGGTCCTAAGTATTCAGACCCTTTGCTGTGACACTCATATATTTAACTCAGGTGCTGTCCATTTCTTCTGATCATCCTTAAGATGGTTCTACACCTTAATTTGAGTCTAGCTGTGTTTGATTACACTGATTGGACTTGATTAGTAAAGCCACACACTTGTCCTTTGACCTTTGAAGAACTCAGAGACAGAATTGTGGCAAGGTACAGATCTGGCCATGGTTACAAAAAAAATTCTGCTGCACTTAAGGTTCCTAAGAGTACAGTGGCCTCCATAATCCTTAAATGTAAGACGAAAGCCTCTCCTTTGTGTAAAAAAAAAACACCTGAAGGACTCCAAGATGATGTGAAAAAAGATTCTCTGGTCTGATGAGACCAAGATAGAACATTTTGACCTTAATTCTAAGCGGTATGTGTGGAGAAAATCAGGCACTGCTCATCACCTGTCCAATACAGTCCCAACAGTGAAGCATGGTGGTGGCAGCATCATGGTGTGGTGGTGTTTTTCAGCTGCAGGGACAGGATGACTGGTTGCGATCGAGGGAAAGATGAATGCTGCCAAATACAGGGATTTCCTGGATGAAAACCTTCTCCAGAGTGCTCTGGATCTCAGACTGGCCCGAAGGTTTACCTTCCAACAAGACAATGACCCTAAGCACACAGCTAAAATAACGGCAGAACAGCAGAGGATCCCCAAATCCAGGTGTGAAAAACTTGTTGCTTCTTTCCCAAAAAGAATCATGGCTGTATTCGATCAAAAGGGTGTTTCTACTAAATACTGAGCAAAGGGCCTGAATACTTGGGACCATGTGATACAATTGTTCAACAATTCTGTGGGGGGGAGGGGGGGGTGTATATTGAAGTGTGTACATTAATGAGAGAAAAATAGAACATAAATGATTTTAGCAAATGAAAAGCAATATAACAAAGAGTGGAAAATTTAAGGGGGTCTGAATACTTTCCGTTCCCACTGTACAGCATGTCTGCAAAAATGAACTTGGGTGTTTGTGTTTAATACAATTAAAAGGAGTATTTTTTTGTTGTTTTTTATTGCTGCTTTTAATTATGTTCTATTGCACATTTCTATTTTAACTTATTAAAAACTATTTTCTGCTCATATACATGCAACAAATGGATTACCAACAATGACTGTATTACTGTTTGAAATACAGTACATGCTGTTATATACTATTGCATCTAATTATTGAATAGTAAGTAAATTGTAGGTACTATGGCACTGTTGCTACTTTGAGGTTTGGGCAATGCAAAACTAGTTTAGCACACAATAAGTAAACTGTGAAACCCTAATGCATGCAGTACTGTATGGAACCAGTGCTGTAAACATAAATAACATTTGAGAATAATGATTAAGCTACAGTCATATCTGACCTATAGTCTCCCTGCATCTCCCAGCATTACTCATACAGGGAAAAGCATCTGTGATCATCGATAGATCTGAGGGGAAAAAGAAAGAAGAGTAAAAAGGCATTTAGTGTTGTTAAAGAAAAAGGTGACTGATCACCAAACAAACAAAACATTTGACTAAACTCTTTCTACACTAAGTTGTACTTCACTGTCCTGACTGAAATAAACCCCTGGACGCTTCCTGTTTTGTGGAGTGTGTAGCGTGAATCAAAACCCGCCGCTGCTATTTTTAGCAGCAAAAACATGCTCTGAAATGCAGAGAGTGTCAAAAGAGGAAACACAGAAGTAGACTTCCTTCCTGCTTCGGTTTTCTTCATTGAAACGATGAAAAGAATAGATGAGAGAATGTGAGTGGGCGTCAACATGGCCTGATGGCTTCCATTTTGTCCTAACTAGGGATGCTGCTACGCGCGTGTCCATGTGCTCATCATGACGGATGCTGTGTTATGACATGTGCTATTTTTCTTCACTAGGAAAGAAGATATGGAAACTGACATGCACACTCTTCTATCAATCAAACTAACAAGCCAGTAGCTCATTCTTTCTCTTTTTCACAGGCACACATTAAACTTTATGACCGGGCTAATTCATTTGACTTGTGTCCAGTGGAGTTTATAGCATTTAATTTTTTGAAAGCAAAAAATAAAGGCTGTATAAAGTGACAAACTGACAGTCAGGCAAAATATAATTCACATTTTACATACAGCTATGTGTTCTGAACCAATGGGAATTTCATCCTGGGTGAAACACGACAGAAATAGAAGCCAAACAACTGACAAATCACAAAGAGGCAGATTGGAGAGATTTGATGTATCACTTGTGATTTCCACACACCTGGTAGTGTGTAACATAGAAGCTCAGTAAACAGCATGTGCTGGGTTGCCTTGGGTAGCTGTGATGATTGGAACAGAACTAAATTCTACCTGCTGCATCTGTGCCTCTTGTTCACTTGTTCTCTGCCACCTGTCTCTCTCATACATGTTCCCCCACAATATAAGAAAGACAGAGCTCATTACGGTAGACCTTTTTCAAGATAATGAAGGGCTGCTAGTGTGTGCGTGTGTATGAGTGTGGATCACTTATGGGCCCAAAAGAATGAAAACAACATGAAAGGAAGATGAGAAAAAACATGCATGTATATGTGTTTTTTTTTTCTATGTTACATTGCTTAGTGCTCACTATAAGAGAAGAAAAAGAAAGAAAAAAAGACAGATGTCTGGAAGTTGCTGCCCTCGAAATGAGACACTGCTAGTGTGACCATTGTGTAATGATTCACCAATGTTCAAATGACTCATATGAGCTGGATCTTTTTAGTGAATCAATAACATACACTGTGACCAGTGTAGCTAGATTTCCAGAAAGAATGACTCTTATGAGTCGGCTCGATCAAAAACATACAGAGTGACCAGTACAGTCCAATCGATTCATAAACAAATAATTGTTAACCGAACAAAGAACTGTTTTATTAGTGAATCAAAAACAAGCTGTCTAAAAAAATCAGATTCCCAAAATTAAGCGCTCTTAGGAGAATTCATTCATTAATTATTTAATAAAGTATTATATTTTGGTTTAAGTACTGTTATTTAATATATGTGGTGAATTTCGGCACCGCAGTTATGTTTGGAAAATATATTTTAGACATAAAAAAGTTTAAAGTAAACATTTCATAATAATTATTTCATCATTTGGCAAGTTGCATTTTTTCATATTTTATTCCTCTCAAAAGTACTAAAAGAATCTTTAATGGAAGCGTTACGAAATCAGACTGCGATCATACGATTTTCATCTCTTATTCCTGGTGCTCTTCATTTTTTAGTTATAAACATTCGTAAACAGCTCCTCTGTTTCAGACATACACAAACATCTCGCCCTCTCTCTCATACACAGACACGTTCTGACAGCTAGTTCTGTTATTTAAATGCTCTGCAGTCTTTCTGTCCCTTCTGAAGCTTCTGGACAAACCAAAGATCCTTCAGGCCTCTGTCAGCCTCTCTTTCTCTCTCTCTCTTTCTCACATTGTCTCACTATCTCTCTCCCCCTGTTTTTCTCCCTCTCTCCGCTCCATTGCCTTAATGGACTGTCAAGGCAATGATGGACGATGCTTTTCTAATTAGGTTTTCAAGTTTAACCTAGAAAGAGAGTGAGTGAGAAAAAAAGAAAGAGATGAGAAAAGAAAGACGAGCAAGAATAAAAAAGAGAGATGAGGTACTGCGAGGCGGACGCAAAAAGTAAAACAAATGATAAATGATCAGATTCCTTAAGGGCTTTTGAGGTAGGGTTCAGTTCATCCAAAAATGAAAATTTGCTCACTCAGTTAATTTATACTCATTATTTATCCATTCTCGTGTCATTCCAAATCAATATGCTGTTACAGTACAGTACACATTTTAAAGGACTGTTACTGTTTAAAAGACTGCTTTGCAGTTCATAGTGGCTAGGAATACAACACAGTCCATTTGACTTACTCAATGTCCTCTGAAGAGTTTTGTGTGAGTAACAAGCCAGAAAATAGCATACAGATTTCAGCAACATGAACGGGAGTAAATAACGTTTGGAGATTTAAGTATTTAAATGCACTAAAGTCTGCCTTCTGTTACTTCTAGTTCCCTCTGTATGTCTGCATCCCTATCTCTCTTTGTCCTTCGCAATAATGGATTTAAGACTTTCTCTATAGGGACCCACAGAATCCACTGGGACAGAACATCAATACAAAAAGAGTTTAAAGCTTCTTGTAAACGAGATGAGAGACAGACATATAGGCTGTCTTTGTTTCTAATTACTTTTAACTTATTAAAGACAATCAACTTAACGGGCAGTCCATAAAATATAATGTGAGGTTAATTAGAAAACAAGGTTCTGTAATTGTTCTAATGTGATCATGACATGCTGTCTATAAAAAACTGAAGCTAAAAAGTAAGTTTAGACTAAATAAATGGAGTAAAGATGGTGGATAGAAAGTTTCTTGAAAGTTCAGCTGTCTGAGAATTCAGTCACAGCTGTATTCTTTCATTTTTGGATATATTTGACATAGTTTAGCAGGTGATACCAGAAAACAGGCAACCTTGGACGTCCATAATTAACTATGAAATCTCATGTTACCCAAACCATTAAACAGCCATTAGTGATGGGCTGAGACTGAATTCACTGTGGGTTACTCTCAGTCACAGCATAAGGTCACCTTCTGGGAAACACAACAAAGTGAAATAACACTGGGTCATTCCTAGACATGAGACTACCCATTTCCCAATGTAATTCTACAGGGGTTTTGCAAACACACACACCGTAACCCTTGACCTTTTCCTCCCACTCAATACAGTTGGTCTTCAGTATCATCCACATGAACGTTCAAACAGAAACACCACGGAGTCCAAGAAACATTCACAGTATCCTTCAACATTCGCATGGACCAGAGGACAACTGCTACAGTGTTCTTGTAAAACATTTTGTAATACAGAATTACTAAAAACTGTAAGATGCAGTATTAAAATGCTACACTATTTTGTCTATAAATTAGAATTCAGCTACTTAATAACAATAAAATCAGTTGTGAAAACGGTCATTAAAACATTATAATGTACAACATAAAAAATAACATTTTGAGATGTTTACAATTAACAGTGTTATTATATTACTAAAAATACAATATCAGCTATACTGTAAATTGACCCTTTGCAACAACAAAAAAAACACACATATACTGGAAAATACAGAAATGATGGCAAATTACATCACGATAGAAAACATTAACCAAAAAAAACTAAGTTATATTTACACGTTTCCTCAGTATCACACCCTTCTTCATGGTCAGTGCACGCTTCACTTCTCTTTTTTTAACTATGCTTTCTATTTTTTTTTTTTTTGTTGCTAGAAATGTATTTTGCTTGGCATTTGACTAAATTTTGCTACATCTTTTAATCATATCCAGCCTTGCTACTGGCTTTTAAAATGGCTCTTTGCATTTCCTGCTTGTCTGTAAGAAACATAAGCTCACACATTTGAAGTAACACACCTCACTGTACAGTACCGGTCAGTGAACTGGAAAAAGTGCTGGTTTTGTATCAGACCTCTTTCTTCAGAAGCAGAAACGGTAAACAGGTAGCAGTCTTTTGTCAGACTAATTATGACTCTCCCCGATTTTTCCCTTAAACTTTGGCTGAATTTGTCTTGTGTCATTCTGCCTCATGGCAAATGGCCTGAATGGACACACTCTATGTTTCTCAACAACACACATACTTTTCCTCCTTGCCTGCCTCCAGTTTCTGTGAACAAAATTAATGAGGGCACTAACAAAAAGGGCAGAGAGAGAGATAGAGTCTTATGTAATTCTTTACCCCTTGGAGAGGAAGAAGGAGAACAGGGCCATCTAACACACAGAGAGTATTGACAGTGCGCGCTGATAAACGAGACCCTCAGAGGAAACCTGTTACAGGATATACGTACAAGCATCACTGTTACTCTCTTCTTTTTCCGAATTCACGAACACAGACATAAGACCCCTGTATGCTTCCTCCTCTGTTTACCGTAATTCATTCATTCTCATTTTTCTCTCTACACAAGTTCAATAAAAAGAATTAAAATGCTTTAGCCCTATACAAATCATCATCTATGTAACCTTGGCGACATACATCAGCACAATTGAGCAGAATTCACATAATGTTGTTTGCTGAGCCATGCATACACTTATTTCTCAGATATCGTCCTATACACTAATCCCATCAGAATCAACATAATCATAGACAAAAACACACAGAGCATTTTAAATGACACATATATACTATTTTTGTAATGTAATATGCAATATGTATAGTGTACATGGGGTGGAACAATGTGGGTCTTCAATGTTTACATATGAAGAGCTTATATAATAAAAATAATGCTTTATGATATTTTGCATATTATGAAAAAAACGTCTTCATATTTTCTGGATTTTCTTATAAACAGCAATTTCAAAAGAAAGACATTACTTCTGATTAGAGATTATTTAAGATCGCTTACTTAGCTTTTGATCAATTTAATGAGATATCACTAATTAAAAAATACTGACATAACCATCATATAACATTAAATATTTTAACATCTAGCATGTCAAAAATACTGTAGTATATTAAAATACATGTTTGTAATACAATTTAATCAATGCTCACTTTTCTATTTAAAGGTGATCATCAAAACACTCATATGGGGTAACTGTCCAAGACATTTACAAAACGCACGGCACGTTAACTGTGATTCAACATCTTTAAATGTCATTGTGTGCACATTAACAACAGGTAACAAATGAACTCAGTCAGGCTTAAATGACATGTCACACTTCATAATGCTTAGCAGGGTTTAACAAGTATGCTAATGAAGGGGAAATCACTAGAGAGCAAGAGGAAGAAGAATGCAGTGTTTGCTGACACCAATCTAAGCACACACACAAACACACAATTAATTTCCATCAGGCACATGCTTTACTGAATGGCACATTCTGCTAAGCAGCATTAGCCTGCCATTAGCTGCGCTCAACATCTGATGACCCTCCAACGGACCTTCCACTGACCGTTTATTGACTGTCTGATGCTGCATACCAAAATAGTAAACGCTGACTAATATCACCATTTCCTGTCTGATTGACTAGGCTCACATGACCTCCGCACACAGAGTTGTGCGGATATAACACATGCTTCACAGAGAATAATTAATTATTGTAGTAAAATCTACTGAGCATAAATGTATCCCTAATTAGCACATAAATCAAAAACCATCTGTAGTTGATCAGATGGTCTCTTTTTGTTATTTTGGTCAGATTGCTGCAATGTGAATCATTGGTCAGGTCGCAAGTCTGGCTACACAAGGCTAGATTTGACACAGTGTACAACCATTTAGATCCTTAGGCCCATATAATGTAAAATATGGAGTGAAAGGGTATCTGCATGTACCTAAAGCTCTATGTCTCTCTCAAGTAATACAGTGAGTGCTTGCAAAAAACAAATAACAATTCTGTTAAGGTTTATGTGTATGCCGAAAAATGAAAATTAAAGATACAATTTTCAATAGATTTCTCTGAAGTACCATTTGTGATATTATAAGGCATTACTTTTCAGTCTGAAAATTACACAACCATTAAAAAGCTTGGCATCAGTAGGTTATTTTTTGGCACTGTCACCATTTCTACATTTCAAGAACCCTGAAAAAGAATCAAGGTTTCCAAAAAATATTATTTAGCACAAATGGTTACATTGCCGATCTATAACATTTGAACAAAACAATTTAAATTCAATAATTCATAATGTTCCAGGTCGTAAGAATTGTCATAGAACTTTTACATAAAGTATTAGCAAGAAGTCTTAGACACTATTTGAATAAATGAACATGTTAACTTAATTGGCATCTGTGTAATTGCCAGATTCAATTAGTTCAGCTTCATTGGCTTGCTGATACTGACTAATATTTGGCTAATTTCATCAACCGCGCTGTCAAGATAAATATGACTGACATGTGCTGATCTGGGATCAGGTTCATCTTATTACAACTATGATCTAAATGTTCATGTACACAAAGCCATTGCTTGTTTGAGAAATGCTTACACTAAGCAGATCAGATGCTTTAACTGATCTGAGGACGGTTTTTAGCTGTATGGGAGAGAAGATGCAAAGGTGAAACACTCAAGCATGGCGTTCATGATCTGATCTGAGATCGGTTTGAAAAGAAAGCTTCTAGAAATGATCCAACAAAGCTGATATGATTTATTATGGTGGCAGTGCAATAAACCTTTGCACTCTGTGAGTAGCATTACAGAGTGTTAAATGTAAAAAGTTGTTCAATGGGCCAAGGCCAAACAGTGTCAGAAGAATAAATAGCTAGTTACTAAGTGACTGCTAAGCCTAACTGTAGACGAAAGAGATCTACAGTATAACCTTACATTGTTCTGTTATAATGACTCTCGGGCTACAAAAACAAGTGGCCTCACTGTTGCCCTCACTTTTAACACTCAGGATCTCACATGGGTCAAAGGAGAAAGGTCACCTGATACATGAATACTGAATTGTGGGGGGTGGAAAGCACAGGTGGGCACTAGCTAAAACTCTTTTACACTTTTTTAGCCTGCAGGGTAAAGTCTTTTCTATTGTGGAAGCTTTCTACCACAGGATAAAAAAATAGAAATGTAAATTGCCAATTTTTATTTTACAATTTAGCCAATTGTCTGAGAACTGCAAGTTATAAAAACCACAATCGCAAGTTAACAGCTGATCTTTATATCTGATTCATGTATAAGCATTTCTAAGATTAAGTTAGAACTGTGAGATATAAATTCACAACAGCAAGAAAAAGGAACTGTGATCTAAAAAACTCAGAATTGCAAGAAAAGAAATCAGAATTATGAGTTTATATCTCTTAATTCAACATTGTGAGAAAGTCTAAATTTGTGCAATAACCTTAATTTTTTGTTATCCCTTGTTAGAATCAAGCTTCCACATTCTTCCTGCATGGTTACATACAGTGGGTACGGAAAGTTTTCAAACCCCCTTACATTTTTCACTCTTTGTTACATTGCAGCCATTTGCTAAAATCATTTAAGTGATTGCGGCAGTCGTGGCGTAATGGATAGGGGGTTAGACTTGTAACCCAAATGTCGTGGGTTCGAGTACCAGGTCTGGCAGGGATTGTGGGTGGTGGGAGTGAATTTCCAGCACTCTCCCCACCTTCAATACCATGACTGAGGTGAGACCCTTGAGCAAGGCACTGCTCCCCGGGCGCTGCAGCAATGGCTGCCCACTGCTCCGGGTGTGTGTGGGGTTGTTCACTTCTCACTGCTGTGTGTGTGCACGTTGGATGGGTTAAATGCAGAGCACAAATACCTGGCCACAAGTCACTTCATTTAAGTTCATTGTTTTCCTCGTTAATGTACACACAGCACCCCATATTGACAGTAAAACACAGAATTGTTGACATTTTTGCAGATTTATTAAAAAAGAAAAAGGTGCTTCTTCTGATCATCTTTGAGATGGTTCTACACCTTCATTTGAGTCCAGCTGTGTTTAATTATACTGATTGGACTTGATTAGGAAAGCCACACACCTGTCTATATAAGACCTTACAGCTCACAATGCATGTCAGAGCAAATGAGAATCATGAGGTCAAAGGAACTTTTCTTTTTTTTTTTTTATCTGCAAAAATGTCAAAAACTCTGTGTTTTTCTGTCAATATTTTTCTGTGCGTACATTAATGAGGAAAAAAAATGAAGTGTGAAAAATTTAAGGGGTTCTGAATACTTTCTGTACCCACTGTATACTCATTATTATAGGGATTATTACACTCTGTCTGCTCAACAATTCCAACAATTCTGCTGTTCTCATCTTATCAAAATACAACACAAAGCTGACACAATAAACAGGGACGTGTGAGGGGTCAAGGGTCAGGTAAGCCCTCAGTATGTTCATGAACAGACTGACCTCTACACCAAATTCCCCTCTTTGTCAGAAAATAAAATCATTGAACTTCAAACTAGTTTTGAATTAATCAACAGCCTTTGAACTTTTGATTAACCACAAACATGTACATCCCCTCTGTAGACATGATGCTGTTTTGTGTAGCATAATAAGCTTACTAATGACTGTCTCATATCCTTTTACCCTTTCAGGAATAAACATTAGTCCAAACTGACATTGATATTGTGCATACACTGTACTTGTCGTAGCATGCCAAGTATTGACTGATTCTGAGCCATCAGTGACTGTCCCCTGGATCAATATTCACTGCAGCTACGACTATACAATGTCTCTATGTGAGTGTGCACACTTGGGTATTGAATGCTTAATCTTTTGGGGTATCAAAGTGTGACTTCAGCAACTTTTCTCACAGAAAATAAATAAATAAACAAACAAATATGTACTAAGCATGAGCATGAGTGGGCAACATCTCATTAAATTTCATATTTTCCTCATGAAATCCTACCTTGGCTCGAATCTGACCAGAAGTGGACACTTTTCGGATGAGTTTGTGCGAGGTCTCCTCGGGCTCCCCGTCACTGTCCGATGATTCGTCACCCGCCTCGGCTTGAGGGTCCGGGGAGGTCAGGGACTCCCGGGGCTCCCGGACATAAAGAACATTTGGATTGAGCTTCGAGGCCATGACTGTGCAGGGGACACGGTTTTCACAGCACTCGTCTCCTCCTTCGTGCCAAGTCAGCGCTGAAACAGAGAAAGCATTGCTCAATGGCAGCCAACGGTATTGATTCCCAAAGAGACTTGTTCTTCTTTCATTTTAAAGCTCTATGAACTATAGCGTTCATAGCAAATTCAGTTCCTCTATTTTGAGTGTGCTGAGCGTTAAGGCCGACAAAAGAAACCACAGCACAAACCAAAAGACGGTTAACAACAACAACAGGGGATTACTTTGTCTATTGCACAACAGTATTAAGGGTCACTAAAAAAAGGATATCTGAGGTGACAAAAAGAAGAATCTTCTAAAACACAAGATCTTGTGATCTTTGTGTTCGTTTTGCTTTCATGCAAAAAGTGGTGTAACAAAAAGTAAAAGTACTAAAACATTGAAAACTGAGCTTTATTTTGAAAACGTGACAACAAAAGGCAAATTGAGTTGACAAATTAAAAGTTTTCAACTTTTTACATATTTGATTTTAAAACCAAATCGCACTTTTTTTTAAAAGAAAAAATATTTTTTAAAGAAACAATAACGAAACCTTTTTTTAAATGTATCTTTTATTCCTGTATATAGAGAGAGACATCAGCATCATCAGACATTTTACCTTAAACCTCACAGATTCAGTATCCAAATAGATTTCAATTCATAAAGTGAAAACATATTAGGCTAATCATACAGAACGCATCCAGGACATTTTTATGAATTGCTTTTTGCGTAACAATAGACCCAGACAAAATAATGAGCGACACGCCGTTGACCCTTATGCAGACGCTGAAGCCCATTAGCGCTCAGAATCGATACAAACCCATCTGACATAATCCACAGACGGCCGCTGTCAGGGCTTCGAGAGATACATGAACTCGCTGACTGTTGCGCGTGTGTTCACAGCTGCGCATTCGTTGCGCTTACAATCGTTCGTTTCGGCGACACTCCGTTATCACCTTTCTTGCCGTTAATGTATTTTAATCGCCCCTTGCCCCCAAAACGTTGCCTTAACGTGTCTCCACAGACAAAACGCGGCGCTTTCTGCATCGGACTTCAGTTTATGACACGCACTCATCTCCTGCAAACATGAAATAACTACCTGTTATGATGTCGCGCGTCGGCTGTCTACGTGTGAAAACGAGCCAGTCGCTTTGCAGGGCAATAAAGAGACGTTCGAGTGAATAATGCCATTACTAATATTTAAACCCAAGCGTCTAATGGATTTGAGGAGATTATATTGACACGGATATCTCTGACTCAGTAACGCACCAGCTGTGTTCTCGTGTCTTTCAAACCAAAAACAACCGTGTCGTGGGCAGTACATTTACAATTTAGCGAAATCACGAGAGCGGCGTCCTCCGGCTTCGACAGTTGAATAAAACCGTTAACGGTTTGATTCATTGAATGCTCGCGGCGTTCGGCCATCACTTTCTGAATTGACAAATAGACTCAACTGTCACTCTCGCGCATGATTCCGCCTGCAGCGGTAGTTCAGTCTAAATGAAAAGGTGGACGTGGATGTGATGTTTTACCTCTGTGGTGCGTTGTCGGTTCCCGTTGACCCTCGTTTGCGTGTTCTTGTTGCTCTCGGTGGGCTCTCGCGCAGCGCGGTGAGATACTGTCAAATCTGCTCCTGTCGCGCACATACGCGCGCGTACGCATAGCATCGGATAAGATTTGAATCGAATGGGAGGGGTGAGCGTCTGTGTGTCAGCACATCTGGATGGCTCGACAACAGATACCTAAGAAATGTTTGAGGGATTAATCCATCACATGCTGTCGTTGTACTGCGGTTCTCTATGCAGATATGTAATGCTTCGCTCCCGAAACTTCTGACTGCAGGGTGTTAGTATGGAGGAAATCCTTCGCTGAGGAAATATGTGACTTGTTGCTACATGTTGAGCCAATTTACAATGTTCTGACCATTGATGGGTTAAGTAGCCTAGTCACAGCACCACTGGACAAAAGGGTCTATTGTGCTATCAAAATATTCACATACCTTTTTTGGGGATAGTAAAGACATGCCATTTTTAAAAATCAATTGGATATTGGTTCACAGCGAGTTTTCTTTACACTGCAGTGGAAACCTTAGGATCAGTAAAACAACTGGTGATGTCAAAGTAATGCAGTTAACTAGCTAGCAACAGCACAATCATGTTCTGTAGCTATCAGTCCTCAGTCTCCTTCAAACAGCATCATAGGTTACAGTGCCCTCCATAAATATTGGCACCCTTGGTTAATCTGAGCAAAGGTGGCTGTGAAAATAAATTTGCATTGTTTATCCTTTTGATCTTTCATTCAAAAAATGTATAAAAATTCTAACCTATCATTGAATTAAAACAACTGAAAAAAAGGGAGAAATTCTTGAGATTAAATAAATGTTTTACTTCAGAATGACTAAAATTGAATGACTAAAATATCTCAAAAGTATATTCCCATTCATATTCACAATTTTGTTATGAACATGAAAATATCCAGCCATGGCCTCCTGTTTTACAGAAATTATATATAGCAGGGAAAACTTAATCAACACAATGAGAAAAAACAAAGATTATATTTCTTATATGCTGCAAAAGATAATTGAGCATCACAAATTAGTGAAGTGGCTTTACAAAAAGAGCTAGAGCAGTGAAAATGTCAATTTCCACCAACTTCCAAACTGCCTGAAAGAGGACGTGTGTCTCTATTATCCAAGTTTTTGTTGTGTGCCTATATTTCAGGTCAAATCTTGTTCAGACACATGTCATCTTAGATTCTATCAAATACCAACAGATAAAAATCAATAATTCACTGACTCTGTTAGAAATCCATGGTTGGGTCTTCCATTTGGACAATAATGATTATTTTTAACCTGAATGAATGATATGAAAGGCTAGACTAATCCAGAATATATTCACTCTGATACATATTGTTCTGAGACCAGTTTTAATCATGATTTCAATCAATAGGCCAGTGAACAATCTCTAAACTCCTGTCATCTTCCCTGACTTCTCTTGTAGCGGTGAGTTTTGACAGTCATTAAAATGAACTATAGCATTCATTTTTATGTACTGTAATTCCTGTTTTGCATCTACATTCACAATAGTGAGCGCTTATATGAGCTCCTGAGCATTGCACATCAGCAATCCCTTAGGTCGATGCAAATTTTCTGTTATTAGATTGACACGAAATTGCAACAAATTAAAGTGCTTTTATGGTTAATACACACCAGAGCTCTATACTGTAACTGCCAGACAGAGTCCATTTACATTCACCTACTGCACGATATTCAAACTATGGACTTATTATTGTAATTATTTTAAATAAGACTCAGGCATGAAAATAAAAAATTTTCCTTAAATCTGACTATGAATCATCATTTACACTTTTCCACCGATCATCTGGATGGCTAATAACAGCTGACTATTTGTGTCCAGTAACAAAAAAAAAAAAATGCTACTATTTTGTTTACAGAGATATTTTATACTGTTTTTGAGGTATAATAACATTAATGCCATGCATTTTCTATATGTCTATTTCTATATGTATTGACTATACATGTATTTACAGCATATAAAAAAATAAAAGTTTTTCCCTCATTCCATAGGTAATCTGTTCTAGTAGAGGTAGAATTTAAGAGGAGAGAGGTATAAAATAAACCAGTAAACCAGTAAGGTGTTCATTTCATATTTGGCCTCTCTTTTTAAAAATATCTTCTTAAATTCTGCTTAATTTCTCATTCTCAGTTAACCTAAAAACCTTTAATTAGTCAAATTCTTTATTTCTTAAAATATGTTTAAAATAATTTATGAGTAATAAGGGACACCCTCAGCCCACATACTATCGGCAGTCATTTATTTTTTTTGGATGTAGCTTTCTGCTGCCACCCAGCGGTGCACATTAAATCACACTGTCTGATTCTAGGGTCCCGACTAAAAAAAATCATCAAGGCCACTGAATAATTATATTCTGCTTCGAAGCATTACAACACCACATACAACATATTTATGTCGTTTGCCTCAGATTTTATAGCCAGCTCTTGTTGTGCGCACTCGTCCAGTGAACACTCAAGAACTGCTTTAAACAGTTAAAAGCCTCAGAACCCGGAGCTCACGCAGAAACACTTTCGTGATAACCAGGAAGCTTTCGTGCCCCTCAACGTATACGCCATCCTTCGCTTACCCACGTGCATTTAAACCACTGCAGATCAATGCTGCCTACCTGCCGCGCGCGAGCAAGAAGCGCTACGGGGATTGGTGGTTCACACGCAGAGCGATTAAAACGCACACTTGCGATGAACTTTTACCCTTACATTTATTTATTTTTTTCATTTAAGATCATGTAAAATAATATATATATATTTAAGTAAAATATTTAATTTTAATATATACAATTAAGTAAAACATCAGCAGTAGCTTTGTCCTGTTGGTTGGTTGCAATCATCAGAGGGTTCATGCAAAAGAATCGTTCCTCCGTTTGTCGGTTGCCATGAGAACGCGTCCAGTGAGATGAAGTTTGCCTCAGTGAGCTGAGAAACAGATGGATGGATGGAACGATAGAACTGTAAATAGTACGACATAAAGAAAGAACGTTATAACAACAGACACATGATTAGATAGATAGACTGATTTAATCCAATTCTATTCACTGGCATGCACGTCATTCTCATTTAAACCATATGATGAAACGCCGGCAGCCTGCCTTTGATGTTCAGTGAATGAAGCAGGTTTGTTTGTGTGTTCTTGTCTGACTGCGTGCATCCTTGATACAAATGTGATTACACATGTAGCCTGCAATTACTGACGCAAACACGATTGTACCATGCATATCCCCTTAAAATATGCATCGCTACAGTTCTTGTCCTTGTTTTTGTATACTCTTAAAACAACAAAAAGAAAAAAGGTGGGTATAAATAAAAACACTACTCAAAAACATAAAGGGAACCCTAAAATAACACATCTTAGATCTGAATGAAATATTCTTATTAAATGCTTTTAAATACTTTAAAGAATACTTTCTGTACATAGTTGAATGTGCTGACAACAAAATCACAGAAGAATTATCAGATGTGCTCAATTGGATTCAGGTCTGGGGAACAGCGGGTTTAGTCCATAGCACCAATGCCTTCGTCTCGCAGGAACTGCTGACACACTTCAGCCACATGAGGTATTGTCTTGCATTTGGAGGAACACAAGGCCAACCACACGGGCCCTCATACCACCCTCATGGAGTCTGTTTTTGACCATTTAAGCAGACACATGCACATTTGTGGCCTGCAGAAGGTCATTTTGCAATTTTGCTCTGGCAGTGCTCCTCCTTCACATCTCCTGATGTACTGGCCTGTCTCCTGGTAGCACCTCCATGCTCTGGACACTACGCTGACAGACTCAGCAAAGCTTGCCACAGCTTGCATTGATGTGCCATCCTGGATGAGCTGCACTACCTGAGCCACTTGTGTGGGTTGTAAACTCCGTCTCCTGCTACCACTGAAAGCACAGCCAGCATTCAAAAGTGACCAAAACATCAGCCAAAAAGCATAGGAACTGAGAAGTGGTCTGTGGTCACCACCTGCTGCACCACTCCTTTATTGGGGGTGTCTGGCTAATTGCCCATAATTTCCACCTATTGTCTATTCCATTCACACAACAGCATGTGAAATTGATTGTCAATCAGTGTTGCTTCCTAAGTGGGCAGATTGATTTCACAAAAGTGTGATTGACTTGGAGTTACATTGTGTTGTTTAAGTGTTCCCTTTATTTTTTGAGCAGTGTATTTCAAATGTGTGGATTTTTGTCTATAAGAAACTGAATACTACTCATGCAAAAGAGCACAACTGAAACAGGATTATAATTTAATAGCAGCACACAAGGGAGGTGTGCAAGCAGAAAGCACTTATTGGTTCAACAATTGAAAAAAATTACCTAAAGATCAGTGAATCATTTAGAACAATCCCAGTGGACTCCTCAACAGAGTGAACAACAGCCCTTGCCCTTTTGCATTGACTAGAGATCAGCTTTGTCATTTCTTCAGTAATAGTAGGATAAAGATGAGGCTAAGGGTTCTCGTTCGAGTGGCAGTAGCTGGAGCTGTTCTAGAGAATTAATAGCAGTGCTCCGATGGACGTTGTTGTGGATACTAAGTAAAAAATAGAAACAGATTTCCAAAAAGAGGAACAACATAATTTACAGCTGAGTATTCCTCAGATGTTCTACTCAAAGCAAACCAAATGATGGAATATCTGCCAAAAACAGCCCAAAATATAGACAACCCTGTCAATAGATAAATTCAAAGTTTATTTGGGTATTAAAGAGATAAATGGAACAACAATTAAATTCATCAGAACGTTGCTGAAATGTTCTACTCAATGCAAACAGATTTTCGGAAATATTTGTATATATATTTGTATACAAATATTACTTTTATGGAAAAATTATTTGGCTATTAATAAATGATTACAAATGTATTTCAAAATGGCTACTTTCTAGTATCTTCTTTCTGGCTAGCCTTTGCCTCATCTGACCTTGTATCTTCACACAGCTCCTGGTTTCCTCTCTCATCTTCACACATTCCATAAATACACAAATGCCCAAACCCCTGCTGTCTTCCTCTTAGGGCTAATATGAAATGACATGTTCTCATCAGTCAGAGAGGCTGTGGGTGAACGCTACAGAAAACTTTTTTTCTTTCCTGAGTGGATGCTAGCACTTGTCTCTGACCCCCTTTGGGATTACTCTTCACACATGGGCACCTGCTGCTCACGCAAGCTAGCCAGACCCCCACTGGGCACAAGTTAATCCCCCATCGAGTGAAGAAGAGATCTTGACAATAGTGAGAGAGAGAGATCAGACAGAAAAAGAAAGAAGCAGAGTGATAAACAGCAAGCCGTGCCTATAGGTATAATCCTGCCTTTATTAGATGGGAAAAGTGACCCAGTTAGAAGTTATGTGTTTATGTCTACTACAGTATGTATATTATAGATCTGGTTAACAATTTATACATGCATGGTTCATTTTCTATTTTTGGACTCCATAATGACTGGATCTGTTGACTTCAAAATGTCATAACTGGACCTTCTGGTAAAAATGACAAATTTCTACATGACATTTGCAGGACTTCTCCAACCATTTAGGCCCAATCCCAATTCTACCCCTTACCCCTACCCCTCCATTTAAGGGCGTTCACGTGTAGGGGTAGGGGTGTCTCATTTTTCTTTTGGTTGGAGGGGAAGGGGGGAGGGAAGGGCTAGACAGCCCTCCAAACGAAGATTTTTTGGAACCTCACTTCAAACGAAGGGCTAAGAGAAATTTCCAACATGGCTGCTCACTCAAAGCAAGCAGACCCATACATTTAAGTAATTTTTGCCATTAATAAGGATTTTTATGATAGCTTTTCATTATATGTATATTACCATCAGTCTTGTGTTTGTATTTACGGTGATGTTCTGTAAAGAAACGTTTGCAAAAAAAATGACTAAAGTTTGCTAGCGGATAGCACTGATTGCACAATATTAGGAAATATATTTTTATGTCATATACCCGGTGACTTGACTGCATGTGGTAACGCATTGTTTTTTTTGCTTACAGCTATATGTCTACATCTTGGAATTTGTGATAAACATCGGCGCATGTCCTCTGACGTAACGTAAGGAGCTAGTGACAATGGATGATGATGTATAACAATGTAGTAGTGGTGTCCCATTTCTTAGGAGAAGATTTTTTACCTTCCCCTTTCCACTTCATTTCAAGGGGCAAGGGGAAGGGGCGAGGTGTAGGCAAAGGGGTAGAAAATATAATTAGTCTGCATAAACCCCATCCTACAGGCTTGTGTTCATCTGCTTCCACATCTCAAAATAAGAAAAATAAGGCAATCCTTTGAACCAAGTCAAGCTACAGTATAAAAAAATACCTGTCACTGCTTCTGTTTAATCTGAACTTTAAAAACTTATTTGAGGTCAAGCATGTAAATCGTCCTTGAGATTGAAGGTTTTTCCTCATAATGTGAAATTAAATTAAATCCACATCCTTGCTCTCGGTCTGTCTGCCGCACTCTCACTTTTCTCTGAAACAGGAAACGATTATAGTTTGGCACATGGAGATGGAGGAAAAATGAAGTTAAAGGGATACAAAAGAGGAGAAATTAGGAGGGAACAGAAGGTCGAGCCTCTATCTAGCAGACTGTCACCTTCTGAAGATGATGGTTGGTGAACAGTCTAAGTGGAAACAGCTCTCGAGTTTGCTTTCTACCTTTCTTGCATGTGACGTTTTAGATAAATTTCACCAAGGCTTACTCCAAAACTCATCCATAAATCAATATGCACAACAATTAACTGCTATTATTCGCTCAATACACCATTACAAGCCTCTAAATTGCAGCATTTTGTAGCAACCAAGCTAAATTATGACATTTCACAGTCAATTCTTATTTAATTGAACTTAGTAGTTTTGCATCACAGGCTACAAACTACAATGCTGATTATTATAATCTGGTGAAAATCACAGTGCCGTTGTTTAGCACAGTGTAACAGTAAAACAGAAACAGCAAATACCAAACAGCCTAAATCTGGAAATCACTAACTACATTAACTACAAAACAATTACATTAGCTTAACATATTTTAAGATAATATTACTTTAAACTTTATTATTATTTTTTTAAACTCCACTATATATTGACCTGTTCTTATTAATACAATATAAATAAAATATAACAAACATTTTATTTTCTTTAAAAATCTCATTTAATTTCAATATTGAAATTTAGTTCAAATCAGTATTGGTGTTTTATTATTTTAGCATTTAACAAATTTTAGCATTTTCTTTATTTATCACAATCTACACTACTTCCCCTGCACTGTTAAAAGTAAGTGTAATTTTAACATATTGTAAAAATTCTATGGAAAATCTATAGATAGGTTAACAGTATGTTCTCATAATATATACAGGGAAAACTGTAAAACATGATCTAACCAGACATGTAATGTAATTTTACAGTACAATTATGCTGTAATTTGTGCAGTTTTTAGAAGTAAAAAGAACAAACCGTGTATGTATAATTTACAGTAAAAAACTGTTAACTGTTAGTCACATAAACTGATTCCTGTTATCAGGGCTTTATGTCACATGTTCTATTGTTTAATGCATTATTTAAATGTCATGTGTGTTACCATGATGTTGTTTTGTGCTTGCATTAATGACTCTGTGCATCTATATATTAGTATATTTCTGCCTGTGGTGAAACTATTAGAGATAAGCTTTGATTGTTCATGTTCTCTTTTCCCACCATTGCACGAGTTTGCGCTTCCTTATTATAATAATTAATTCAGCAAATTTGGCGTGCTGTCCAGGGAGCAAACTAGGTTTGAACCCTAGCGAGGGCGAGGCATCTGGCTCGATCACCGTCTGCAAGCGAGATGCAGGAAGTTGGGCAAACGGGGTTATTTATAGTGGACAATACGGATTTGATTGGACTTTTGATAAAAAGGGAATTGATTAGATAATGTGATGCCGGTTGGCGTCATTCGTCCAACGCTCCACCCGAAACTTTGTTATTTGCAAAACATACACTACTGTTTGTCAGTATGTTAAAGATACAAAACAGATATTAATAGCAGTGTGCTTTGCTGAATTTAATGGTTTACATTAAAAATCTTGTTTGTAAATTACAGTTTTATACTGTAAAATGTACAGTTCTTAGCTGTAATGTTTTTACAGGTTTTATGCATTTTATTTATTTGTACTAAATTATTCTGGCAACAACAGAAACTACAGCATTTTTTTCTCACAGTGTGGGTAAATCTTCACAGATTTGTTAGAGACTACTAAAGGTCATAATAGGCCACATTTATTATAGCTCTTCACACAAATCCAGCTGGCACAGAAGTCTCTGACAACGCTAAAATGAGTCTCACTTACAGTACACTCATTTTGAGCATTAAATCCTACATGAGTACAGCACAAAGTGCGTAAACCTCACCAATTGGACCGTTTTTCTTCTTTTACTTTGTGGTGTAGTTTGCTCCACCCACTCAAAAGACACACAGCAGTGTCATTAAGACAGGCAGCAGAAAGAAGCCTGAAAGAAGCAGAGTGCAGCATTAAAGAGTCGCTCTCGCTGGAGACTGAAAACACTTTTAAATTGGAGAGGGCTGAGACTGAGAAAATCACAGTAAATAAAAACTTCATACTGAGAGTGTTTAAGCTGCTGCTGTCAAACAGACAGTGAATAGAAGCACACTGGCTTGCTCACAGCGGACAAATACATTTGATGAGGCAGTCACATGCACACACACACTCACGCACACAATGCTACAGCATCTGCTGACTTGCGAGTTCCAGCGTTTGGGAAGCGTCAGCAGGTTTTTGCGCGGTCGACGTGAGTTCAGTAATAGTCTTCTCAGCTGAATGGAGGAATTGCAATGCATTTATTTAATCATCAATACGACATCTCAAGACAACTTAAGCCCCAGATCGACATGCACTTGTTCATTTAGATGGTTTAATAGAAAGCGAATGTAAATTGGCTATAGTTGCTTACATAATACAGAAAAAGATCAACAGAGTTAGGAAACATGCTAGGACACAACGGTGGGGTGATAAGTTAATTTAAATAAATGGATTTTAATAAATAGGTCTGTTTTTATTTAGCTCACAATGGGGTGAGTGTGCAGTGACTCGATAGTTGTGCAACTGCATTTGCAGTTGACTTAATTGTGCATCACTGAGTTCAAGTTCAAGATAATGCAGGGACTTGTTGTAGATTATTGTTGTAACAGTGCAAGCATACTTGTGAGAAAGGTATGAGAGAGTGATGATGTAATAGCATACCCACAATGCTGCGCGGAGAAGATGAATGGGGGGCTGAGAGTGAAGGCGATTGGAGGGAGCTCCCATCAATGAATAGCCATTGCAGGGCCAACGCTCAACCAACGTTGATACTTATTGTAATTCTGATCACGGCTACTTATTCATAAGATTGTCTGTCAGGGAAAATGCTATAAAAGAAAGAAAGAAAACAGCATTCCTTTAAACAGTTCAGTGCCCTCCCTTCTCTCCCTGTGTGTCTCTATTTTCAGCACACAAACAAAATCAAATTTCAATGCATTGTTCGTTGAACCGGTACAGTTTTTTCAGGTTTTTATAAGTGGTATCAGAACAGCCCCAAGTGTCACAGCAGGTAAAACCTGTATGCTATTAATGACACAAATCTGCCAGTATTTGCCAACAGATGCACAATTCAAGGAAATGTGACTTTCTAAAAATAAACAGCCTTGTAAAGACATCTGCTGTATTTGACAGTGTCCTCATAGTGGGAGACGCACGCGCCACTGAACACTCTTCCAGCTCTTGAATGAAACACACTCACACCTTTCACCGCTGCAGTCCTTCTTAAAAACAAAAATAACAGGTCTGTTTCGAGTTATTATATAATTATCCCGATTATTTTCCCCCCCCAGGGATTTCGGGTGCAACTATGTTGCGTAATATCACGTAAAAGACACATGAAAGTCATAATGAGGGAGACGCGAGATGTAACAATAGAGACGCGCAAAGCAGATCTATTTGGATTCCTAAAATAAATGACAGCGTTGTTCTGGCTTTGTGCGAACCGGACAGTTTGGTGTGGTCGGTAATCTTGGAGAAAAAAAGAAGAATCGTGCTGTTCTGTGCACAGCGGCAGCAGCTGCCGGCGACCTTGGGTCCGGTACCGGGGGAACGACACAGAGTGAGACGCGCTTGTCTCTTGTACCTTATAGTTGGATTCGTGTTGTCTGAACGTGTTTTATTATTAATATTCCGTCCACAGCATCTCTGATTCACAGACTCGATCATGACTGTGGTGAGGACTCTTGACGTCAGAGGGGAGAATCATCGGTGAGGTCCAATGGGGGGAATATCAAGCGAGGCAGAGCTATCGTCCTACCAACAGTATTAGCCATGCTAACCGACGAACACATCGCCTTTCCACAGGATTTAACCTGCCAAAGATGACGGTTTTACTCAACTGCGTGAAACAAAGGGCAATTTAGTTCTTCTTTTATGTTGTTCTCCGTCTCTTTCTGGGTCCTCCATCTCTTCTCGTATGACAGGCACGGACTGCGCGCAAGCTCCGGGGAGAAAAAGGCATTGCAGCTTCATGGCACTGAGGTACCGTCTGCTGATGCGCACTTGTGCTTTCTATTGTGAGAACATGCCTTACTTAAACGTGTCATTAAATTGCGATTATTGTTTTTTAAACGGGCACCAGTAAATTTGAACAAATAGCCGGAGGGTTGACCTCTCTGAGTCCTTTGCAGTCTTTTCTTGGTCAGTTTAAATATAGCCAGGTCTGTGAGGAGGAAATTTATGAATGAATGAGTTAAAATGTGTCTGCGTCTATGGCGTCAGGCGAAAGCGCACCATTGTGGATTATGGAAGCATATACACGATGCCTTCATAAGAGACCCGTGCACTGAGGTGGCGCGTCTTATTTTTAGACAATTACTAAAAATAGTAACAAAGTGAAGTGCGTGCGTTTTGTCGGAACTGCTGCTTGATTAATAGCCTTTTTGCGATGAAATGCACATGCAGCAGCAAACTAAGCGAAATAGTGTTACATTTACAGCTTGTCTGGATGCAATTAGCTACATTGTTTTGCTGCTTCCAAACGTGATTAGTAAGTGCTCCAGGACTATTCAGATTCTAATTAATCACAAATCAACACTTGTGCCAGCTGTAATGATGAAATCTGAACATTTTAGCTAATGAGAAAATTTGTAAAAACATATCCTACTTTCAAGAATTTCATTCTTGACTGCCTAAGAATAAGAGACTGTTTCATCAGGTTTGGGGGCTTCAGGCATATTTCTTTTGACAGAGATGCTATTCCCACTGCCTTTCCACTGACATACACATTCTCTCTTATCTTCACTACCGCACCCCTCTCTCTCTCTCTCTCTCTCTCTTTCACCCCCTCCCTCCCTCTCTCCCCCCCACCATCAGCTATGATTCACTCTCTTGCAGCAGCAATGAGCAACCAACTTCAAAACACCTCTTCCCTCTCCACGGCGGGCACGTGGAATCTCCTGGATGTGAGGAACTCGTCACCTGTGCGAACGGCAGAGCTGAGGCCACTTCCTGTTAGCCCGTGGGACATCGCTCTGTGCGTGACCGGCACGCTCATCTCCTGTGAGAATGCAATCGTGATTGCCATCCTGTTCTACACGCCCACCTTGAGAGCCCCCATGTTCATTCTGATTGGGAGCCTTGCGTTCGCGGACCTGCTCGCGGGACTCGGTCTCATTCTCAACTTCGTCTTCATTTATATGCTAAACACAGAGTTTGTGACTCTGATCTCCGTCGGCTTGCTGATCGCTGCTTTCTCTGCATCTGTACTCAACATCCTGGCCATCACGGTAGATCGCTACTTGTCGCTCTACAACGCTCTGACCTACCACACAGAGCGCACAGTGACATTCACCTATGTCGTGGTGGTTCTCATTTGGCTGGTGTGCATCATCCTGGGCCTACTGCCAGTGCTCGGCTGGAACTGCCTCCGAGACGAGGCCAGCTGCAGTATCTGCCGGCCGGTCACCAAGAACAATGCTGTGGTGCTCGCTGTGACATTCTTGCTGGTGTTTGCCCTAATGATGCAGCTTTACCTACAGATCTGTAAGATTGCCTTCCGTCACGCACAGCAAATTGCTGTCCAGCACCAGTTCATGGCCATTTCCACCACAAAAGGTGTATCCACGCTCTCCGTCATCCTCTGCACCTTTGCTGCATGTTGGATGCCCTTCGCCATGTATTCGATTGTGGCAGACTCAAGCTACCCGATGATCTACACGTATGCAACAGTGCTGCCGGCGACATGCAACTCGGTCATAAACCCAATCATATACGCTTATAGAAATCCGGACATCCAGAAATCCCTGTGGCTAGCCTGCTGCGGATGTGTGCCGTCCAACTTCTCCTTGCGGCCAAGGACATCGAGTGATGTATAGGTCAAACTCATATAATTAGTTTGTACTGTGTTGGTGTTAATGATATGATACCCTTACTTGGTGGGATCCCAGTCAAACATTGCTGGTTGTGCAGTAGGTGTTGCGATCCAAGAGATCAACCTGCAATGTATAATTAGATGTCTTTAATGCATAGTAGACCTCTATGCACAAAATTTCAAATTATACCAGATCTGAGACAGTTCAGATTGAACATGACCAGAATAATCTGGATATTCTGAGATACGTAGTACAGGCCCAGTGACAAATCCATATACTATCCATACATATATCAGAAAACTGGACTGATACATGTAAAGAAAGCTGTTAAATTTAGACAGCTTTTGTGTACACGTTAATGCTACATGGAGTTCTTTCAGCACCATGGACAGCGACAGGCACAATGACGCTATTCCCTATTCCCCGCCTCTAACACTTAAATCGGTGTTCACTTAAAAATGTATGAATGACAGAGAGAAAACACGGTCCCGTGAGCGAAAATTATAGCGCTTCTGGCATTTGCCACTTTAGAGCCAATTTTATCAAATCATTTTTTCAATAGAAACTAAAATTATGGTGCAAGGAAAAAAAGACCTCTTTTCATTTTAACATGATTATTTGTTGCTACACATCATTGGCAGTGACATTTCATAAATGCACAAATCCCTGGGAAAAGCCAATTTGTTTAGACATGCTGAACTGGTTTATTGTCTAACGTCCCTAATGACATTGAAATATCTTCTGCCACAAAGTTATAAGGCAAATCATAATTTCGCACATTTTTGGTTTCTGGAAACAATTGAGCACATGTCTTGTTGATGGTGTGAAATGGAAGGGTTAATCAAGGTCTGAGTGCGAATGAGGTGTCAGCCACAGCGCTTTAATTTCGACATCAGGCATTGTCTTTTAAGGCAATTTTGCGTTAGGCCAACTGAGACATGAACACTTAAATAAGACAAGTGCTTCTGGGTTTGTACAGAAAAATGATCCCGGTGATAATCAGATATAATTGAGTGTGTAGAATGTACAATTAGTCTGACAGATCAGGGATCAATGTTAGGGGCAGGCTTGTGTGTAAATAGATCTGCATGAAGGCCTATTAAGAGATCAGATAACTAGGCCAAAATGGGACAGAAGGGACTTCAGTTAGAATCAGCCAAAAGGACCTTGAAATAGCATGTAAGATTTTAAAACACATCATTAAATCTGCCGAATTAGATTACTATGCTACACAACCAAAAAAACAAAACAAAAAAAGAACACAAGAAACTCAAAGGACAAAACCGAGGAACACTATGCCTTTCCAAATGGCAAAAGAAACATCACTAAAAGCTAAACGATTAGTCGTTGTGATATTTTATATGCATTTGTTAAGCTTGAAATATGACCGTAACAAAGCCTTGTGTTTTTGAGGGGGAAATGAATGTCACAGCTGTTCTTTGACGACCCCTCATTTTCGGCAAAATATCTTAATTTAGGCCTTACCTTTTCTCTTCTGCAATAATGTTAATGTGTACCTTTCATTGATAGAGCTACAATCACAATGAGGCCATCAACAGAGCTAATTTTACTTCCTGACTAAGAATAGGTTAGTGAGACCAGGGTGTTACAACTCTTTAAATCAATTGTACTGTTTTCTAAGATGTGCTTTCACATTGTAGTACAAGTATTCAAAGTTGGCCTTGAGAGCACATCCAGGTGCCCTCTGACTAACCTCAATGCTCTTAGTGACCTGTACGAAACCTGATGGACTTTTACCTGGAGTTATTTCACAGTCTGGACACTGTGAAAGATTTCTCCAGTCTTTGTTTTTTTTTGCACGATTGTGTGATACGCCTGATTGTTTGTGGTTGTGTGCGTGAAAGTGAGAAAACCATTTGTTTATATACCACTCACTCATGTCAGGAGTGGGGTTCAGTGACCTGTCACACTGTGCCCACTTATAAAAAATAACCCACCCCACATAATACACAACACTTGGCAAATATCAATGTTTTTTCAGCAAATCTCTACCGTTATGTAATGTATCATCACTACAATGTACTCAATGGGATGCCATAGATTCAGTTCGTTCAGGGGTGCAGAGGTTATTTTTCTTATGCAATGCTGTATGGAAACGTATATTTTTATACACATCAGGGCATGAGTTTTATGATGTCGTTTTGGTGTGTGTGCGTGTATATGTGTGTGCGTGTTCTGTACCTGTATTCTTATCGATGGTTTCCTAGAAAAAGCAAAAACAGAAAAAAAACATAATTATCAAAAAAGTGTTGGAAAGGCAGAAAGTGCCATAATTTCACTTACTAGTGTCTTATTGGTTTCATGCATTTATAAGATGAGTAAAAACAAGGACAATGATTTGAAACATCACCTGACTGTGTTGACGGTAACTTTCACCTTCAAATTTGCAGCGGTCGAAGCACAGCTTGTTGTCCTGATAGCCGACATCTAGGCAGCTTGACTACTAAATACAGATAGATACAATGTTTTGGCTAGTTTGAACAGTTGGGTCTAAAAGTTAAAGCTCCAAAATAGACCCAGAGAACCAGGTGGGGTGCACGCTCTATGCCAAGGGAACGGCTGGATTCCACCCTCTCTCTTGGACATTGGAGCCCACTACGGCTACCGACAGAGCAATGCAGTCCTCTCTTTAGTATTCTGTTGGATTGGGACAGCCCTTTTGTGTGCCAGACTACAGACAGATGGTCCACCCCCAGCCTCATGCTCAAAAGTGACCTATCTAATTACTAACACCACAGATATCATCACAGAATTGAAGTATGCCCAGGCAGCCAGCCATCTAAAATCTTCAGCCGGTAGAGGACAAAATATAAGATGACTGCATTCCTCTGGAGCTACAGTACAGGCGACGGAGGCTTCATTTTGAGAGTTACAAAAAAAGAATAAGCTAGCGTGAGACCAGCATACCTCAGTCTTCTGTCGTGACGTCAGCTCTGGTGTACGTAAATGGAGAGAGGTCGTCTGAATGACGGCACCTAACCGCATGGAAGCTATATTACCACTAAATCTGGCCCTGCTAAAAATAACCTTGAAGAGCATGAAATGTTACATTTATCTAGGGTACTTGAAATCCGTTTTCTGGGCCATTAAGCAGAGCTCTGTGTCTCCCATCAACAGCTACATTAGAGCGAGAAGGCGCCTTCCTAAAATAAGGGAGGGGAGAGAGAAGAGCCTTTAGAAGAGCCTCTGGGGTTATGTAACCACTGCACCCAAATGTAGCCCATTCTCCGAAATCCAAATCTGTGTGTGTTACTGATGAAGTCTCACAATGATTTACAATTACTTTTGCAATCATCTATAGAGCTAAAGGAATGTTTTAGTGTAGGTAAACTGTCAGCACAATTACGTGGCCCTTTATTAGCAAGCGGTCAGAGATGTGGATGGGTGCTCTGATACTGTGATGTAATGGTTGTTGATCATTTTCTTGCTTTGTTTGTTTCTCTTTGTATTGTGAACTGAAATCTGACAAGTACGATGCACTTTATGAAAGGAACATGCTACACATTGCAATGTAAGTGTGGAATGTAATCCTTCCTAAAAAATGATTTATTTTTTATTACTGTAAATATGACTATACTGAAACAAAAAGAGAGTGAGTGAGAAGAAAACAAACTACAACAGGAGGAGAATACTTTGTCAAATAAAATTCAGCAAACTCAGTCATGGTCTATGGTTGTTTGGTGTCTTTATCGTGTGTGTGTGTGAGTGAGTGAGTGAGTGAGTGGGAAGGACAGACTCAAACCGGTGCAGGTCATCGTTTGAAGGCGGCTCAGCTTTAAAAGGCTTGGGTATGAATTATTGAGCCGTTCCGTTTTACGTAACGCCGCTGTCAGGATCACGGTGAGTGTGGGATCTGAACGCCGGAGATCTTGCCGAGCCTACGCTGTGAGGTGATGGGCAATTCGCGCCTTTTTGAAGGGGGTGATCGAAGCGCCTGCTGTAGAAAATATATGATCATTTTAGCAGATATGTTCACTTATAAAATCATAATCATAATCGACTAATAGGGGGACACCGATATTTTACTATCTCTATTGAATATATATTTTTTCGATTTAAGTGATGGCTATGCACACAATTCTTACATTGAACAACAAAAACAGTTTTATTGTAGCCTATTTTCAATAAATAATGCGTACTTTTATTGATCTTTTGGTGACACTTTATTTCAAGGTGTCCTTGTTTCACGTTTGGTTACATGTACTTATAAAATAACAATATATTATGCATAATTACATGCAAGTATGCCAAACTATAATCATAACCCTTACTATATAGTAAGCACATGTAGGTCTAGTTAATTAGAATCACTTAGTGCTTAAATACGATCCCATATTGACATTGAATTTCTTGGAAGTGGGCAAAAGTTGATAAGACTATATTAAGATATAAATATTATAATAAGAATAACTGTAACAAGTAAAACTGTGTATATTAATTATAAACAAATAGGCACATCTTGGTACTGTAGATTACTGATTGCAAATACATAGTAATATAATCAGACTACTTTATAGATTGCTTTTGCTTATTCATTTACATTTTGGTGTGAAAGGGCTTTTACATTAAATGTTTTATTTATTTATTTTTATTAAAAACAAACAAGCAAGCCCTGTCCATCTAAAAGGTAACACAGAAAGTTACTAACATAATTAGTTACTTTTTTAGGGAGTAGCGCAATACTGCAATGCATTACTTTTAAAAGTAACTTTCCCAATACTGTTTATCACATTAATTTAAAAAGAATAATCTTGTGCCATACTGATAAAAATACAAATAGTAAGTGCATTCAACATTATATTTTCCAAAGGGTTTGCGACAGGACTGAAAAGCGAATATATTACATATATACATATAAAATTGGGTAAAAACCTGGATGTCATGTGGCCATATGTAGTCAGACAACCATAAATGTAATATTTAATTATTAAAATATTTATTTTTAAATATTGGGGATACTTATATATACTATATATACAGCGACAAAAGCCGCTAAGAAGCACCAGAGAAAAGTGATGTTCACTAAGAGTTGAAGGGCTAAACATGATAAAACGCTAAACAAACCCGTCCTAAGGTAAAAACTCAATACTTCCCCCCACTAACAGCTTTAATGTCGTCTCTGCTGATTCACGCACACAACGTAGAGAAATAAAAGGTTGGTGGACAGTGGTTAATGGAGTTCACCTGGTTATTAGACAGAAGGAAAACACTGAAATTGATGTACCGACAACAATAAACTCACCCACTCTTCAACGGTAGACTAATAAGTGAGAAATTGCGCATCCTGCTGGTAATTTGGATGAATCACAACTAATGAATGCGCTTCGAGGCAGGACTGTAAGGTTTACCCACATAACCTGCCTACTCATTCACTCGCTCCCTCACGAACACGCACACGGTGAAAAGCAGGGATGAGTCACCGGGCGCACGCGCCCACGCATGCGGACAGAAAGTGAGAAGTGACAGTATCACCGCCTCAACAGCACTGAGTCACACCACAGCACTACTGAGACAGTCACCACCAGAACTGCTCCAGGACACAAACATATAGAGCGCATCACACAACATAACCTCTTCTTAAACACTTTCAAAAGGACTGTAACTAAGACAATAAAAACAACAAGACTAAACGAGTCACCAAACAAAACAGATTAACAACACTCCTGACTGCGAGCTGGTGCATCTGCCGCATGACTACAAGCTCGTCTGTTACGGTTTTTGCCCCGTAATCTTTCTTGAATCATAGTGAGTCTCCCTTTGCTCCTTCTAAATGGTCTCCTCTATTAGACATGCACACAAAACAAACAAACAAACAGGAAAGAAGACCTACTAAACCATTTTATACGAGAACTCGCTAGTAACAATTTCCTGCATCCCTGTGGAGATATAAAACATTTTCCAGTAAAACAGGCTCACTTTAAAAACCCAATTTGCCAGCTCTACAGTACGCTGAAGGAGACAATGAGGGTACAAGAGGGACATGCGTCACAGATTCACACAGCTGATCACGACTGTGACGGAGACACGTCTGACCTTCCTCAAAGTTAAGATCAGGTGAACAAGACCCCGCTCACCCTCAGTTCTCTGTCAATGTAGGAGGGATGACAAAGCTTAATAGTAAAAAACTGGACTGAGGGAAAGTGAGGGAGAAGGAACAGTAAATGCTGAGGATCATGTAGCAACAAAGAAGGCTTCTCAAGCATTGCCTGCTTCTGAAGTAATGCGATCTAGTATGTGTAAAATGATAGGGCTACACTGAAGGATACAATCCATAATTCAATAGAGACAAAGTTTAAGGAAGGGATGAACAGGCGGTGAGATTAAAGCCAAGGTAATGGTTATGTAATACAGGAAAAGGTACTTGATGTTTGCTGTGTTAAAAGCACGTTTCCCCACACGCTTTAGCCTATTGACTCCCAAAGCTTTGTTAGCGAAAATCAAGATGAGTGTAAATGTAAATTTCAAATATTCATTGCTGGAGTAGATTTTTTTTATTTTTTATTTCAGTATGGGCACCAATCCATGAATAAATAGTTGTAAATTATTCCTATAAGAGCACAGATGCAAATGAGAAATAAATGAAGTAAATACCCAATGATTTGAATGTTGAAACTAATTGCATAATTTAGATCACTGCATAACTAGAAAAATATTCAGACTCAGATCAGTTAAAAAAAAAATTCCAGGCTTTCCACGATGGGTTCCCTTGATCATAGAAAGACTGAAAATGTTTTAATTAGGTAAACAAAACAACAAATCATCAAATCACAAAAACCCAAGGTAACTTTAGACATTGATTTGACTTTAGTACATGCTATTAAGTCGTTTAAAATAGACTGAAATATAAACACCAAATTTTGCCACAAACCACACTGAGGAATGTTTTAAGAAGCACTTTAATGGCAGTTCATACATGCATGCAGCACTTTGCCTACATTATATTGTTTGTTTTTGATACATTAATTCTCATACTGTTTCTTAACTATATAAATCAAAGGTCTGCCATTTTAACAAAGTTCTATACATCACATTGTTTAAAACACAAAGGACTTCATTCTTTACATACAAAACACAGGCTAAACACACAGCTCATAGTAGCTGTTAAGTTGGGAGAGGTCAAACTCGAAGCCTCCCTGTTTGTGCAGTTTGAGTGACACATTGAAGCAAATAAATAGAAAATAAAAGCTGAAATATTGAAGTGCTCTTATTCTGTACAAATGAGCATATATAGCGTTTCAAATGCCTCAGAAGGCAAGATGATTCAAAATTAAAACACTAGCATACAAAACTAAAAACCAAATGCAAACCAGCTGTTCTTACCGAGCACATTGTTGATTTATATTTATGTTTATGGGTACAAATTAACAGGTAAGAGCACAGCTGTCTTCATTGTAGCCTGCTTAATTATGCTGTGCTTGTTGCCTTGGTAACAATGCAGTGACATCTACTGTGGTTAAAGTGAGATGACTGACAAGCGAACAGTTTGATCCTTTAGGGGGACTGATGGCCACGCATTGTATTCATTAGAAAAGACACAGAAAACTAGGATTTTTTCTCATCCCTGAAGAGACCAGGAAGAAAAAAACAACAACATAAAGAAACAGATTCTGACACAATTAAAGATACAATCCATAATTACTAACACAGCACCACTTGTACCTCAAAACATTAAAATACTGTGTTTAATGAGGCTATAGATGAATAAGAGCCCAGATGTCTTTTGTAGCTGTAAAAATTTGTGAGTATGCATTGGTGGATGTATCGGTCTTTTTACTTGAAGCCAAGAAAGCAAATGATAAATCATTCCAATCCAACAAAATGGGTTAAATCATTTAAATTAGTTACATCTGGAGAAATAGCATCACCAATAATGTACGTAAAGCATCACCACCAAGCATTTTTTTAGATACAGAAAACGTGTTATATTCCCAACAGAATTTGAATACATCTTGCACACCATTAAAACATTTTTCAGATTCAGATTGTCTGTCCATGCTATTCAATCAGTTGGGATATTTGAAACGGAAACATGAATAACTTCTATTAATTTGAATCAACAAATGAAAATCTAACTAAACATCTATTGTGTGTTTGTGCTCTTTCGAAGCAAATAGCTCAAGAATATTGCTTTTTAGATTTGCAATTGTTAATTTTAACTTGTTTGCTTATCTGCTTGATCCTTGGTCAACATGCATTCAAGAGGTTAAAATGCAGCCGTTTTATTGATTGATTGATTTTTTTCCCGTAAATGCTTAGTATCTTAGCCTTAAATACATTTACTTCTATATTCTCTGTCCTTCAAGTTGTAGTCATGGGTTAGTAGGACTAAAATTAACATTGCATGATCATCCTACTGGCTGTTCTAATAATTATGAGGTCATATTCTAAGGTTAAAGAGAGTGCAGGAGAGAGGACAGATGGTGGGACCACCACATTCAGAGCATGTGATGAATAGTGTCAGGCAGTGGACTCAAGCCCGCTGCGTAGAGGAGAACGGACATTGTTCTATAGGGTCAAAACTTTCATTAAACTTCACTGTCAAGGCTTCAATTTAAGATGTACAATCTAAAATGTAAAAGTTTCTCGTTATGTCTCTTTGAGACTTTCTTGAATCAGTTAACGCAGCCCTTTTTTTTTTTTTTTTAAACACAGGAGCCGTGTTATATTAGTGCAGACAGACATCGGCATGCTACATTAGTTGTGATAATTCTGTTCTCTGAAACCTACGCTCTAACGCTTACTTCATGTTTTTTATTCTTCTATAGTTGTTTTCCTGTCTCAGTCTGACCACTCGTTTTCGTCCAGCTCAGAGTCTTCGTCAGATTCGCTGTACTCCACAGCAATGCGACGGGATAATATAGTGGCCACGTCATTTCCAACTGGCTCCTTCTTTGCTTCCTGCTCCCTCTGTTCTTGCACCTTACGCAGCTGGATCCCTATTAAAAAAAAAAAAAAGTGAGAACCAGAGATACAAAGTTGCATGAATAGTAATTTATATAATATCAGAAGGATGCCTATTATAAAAATAGTTCATCTCACATTCACCAAGTCTGAATTTATTTGATCAAAAACGGTAATATGATGGAATATTATTGTGATGTAAAATAACCGTCTTCTATTTTAATACATTTAAAATGTAATTTATTCCATTCACGAAACCCTGAATTTTATTCAGCCATTATTTCAGTTCTTAGTGTCACATGATCCTTCAGAAATCATATGCTCAAGAAAGATTTTTTTTATTATGCATGTTGAAAACAGTGCTGTTTAATACTTTTGTGGAATTGTGACACATTTCATAATTTTTTGTTGACAAAATAGGGAGTTTAAAGAACAGATTTTATTTGAAATAGAAAAATCTTTTGTAACATTATAAAAGTACTACTGTCACTTTTGTCCAATTTAATGTATCCCTGCTTAATAAAAGCTCATATTTTCTTAAAGAAACACAGAGAACAAATGGATTAATAATTCCAACTCTCATTATCATAAGACAAAAAAAAACCAAAAGTACTGTAGTCACTATTTGACACCACAACAACCAAAACCCCAATTTATGTGTGACCTCTGACCTCGTCTGATGGCCGCCAGCAGGTCGCTGCGTGCATCGCTCATTGGAATGAGAGGAACCTGGCCCTTCCTGGGGACAACCGGTGCTTCCACAGGGGCAGCGGGCATGGTGTGTGAGTGGGGGTGTGGGTGTGTGGGTGGCCCAGGTGGAGGTGGAGGGGGGGCTGCAGGAGGAGGATGGGTTGGGGAAGGGGTGTAGGAAACAGGGAGGGCAGGGGTCGGAGGAGAAGGGTTGTAAGTCTGGGAAAGTGATGGCATGGTGCTGGCAGGGGCAGAGGAGGGACCGGTGGGACTGTCAAAGGCAGTCTGGGCAGAGGGAATGAGAGGAGGAGGTGGAGGAGGAGCAGGAGGTACGAAATACTCTCGATGCTGAGACTGCTGACCGCTGAGATACAAAGAGAGAAAAGAAATTAATTAAACGCATTAAATGCACTCAGGAGATGAGATAAGCCTAGAGCTCACTGCAAGAGGGAAACTCATTAGCCTTTCATGTTTTCATTTTTAGAAATTAAATTTAGTCATGCCAAACAAACAGAAAAAATGTTGATGTCAAAAATGTACTCTCAAAAACACATTAACTAAAGCAAACTATTAGTCAATTAAAAAAAACTAAAATCAATGTAAATCAAATATAAAAATGACACTAAGCTAAAATATTACAAAATTAAAATGAAGAAAACACTAGAAAGTTAATTCAAAGCATCAATAAATACTATAGTACAATAAGATTATGTGAGTTTATGTTAATAGTGGTATAAATGTGAGAGCTACACACTGATAAAAATGAATTTGTAGTTGACACAACAACTCAAATCATAGATTACTCAATCAAAACTAGAAACTGTAAGTGAGACTTCTTGTGAGTATTTGGCCAAAATTTGACACATGATCATATATATTTAGACTGAAGAAATACACACACGATATACAGCTATTCCAAGAGGGTCCTCTCACATAAAAATTGAGCATTTAGACTAGGGGTTTGCGACCCCTAGGGGTTCATAGCGGAACCCCCTGCTAATAGATGAATTAGGGGTTCATAGCGGAACTGCAGGGGGTTCATGAGAAAGCATTCATTCATTTTCATAGAAAGCAAATGATACGCAAATTGAATAATATACAATATGAAGTAAAATAAAAAGTACAAAAAAAAAAAAAAACTAATCTTACATACAAAATTATTCTGTCATTCAATTTATTATTCATTATATTTACAGTGAGTATTTCATGTAAATAATTTAGACGATTAGAAAATCCTGCTTTACAGCCTTTACATTACAGAGATTTACTGAATTAAGAGAAGCTGAAGAATAACAGACCTGTAATCTTTAGCCTGCAGCGGTCGTGGCCCGTTGAGAGCGGGGTCTGTGACTGCTTGTCCATGGGAGGTCTGAACTCTGCCAATGGTCTGTCTACCTGGTGGAGCAGAGGAGGAAGGGGGCGGCCGATACCCGCGGTCCAGGGACTGGGTCTGGACATGAGAGGGGGCCATGAGGTGCTCTTTGCCATCAGCAGCGGAGTAGGCGCTGGTCACGGCCATCTGCTGAGCCGGGTGACTGGGGCTGCCTGGGTAAGAGTGCTCACCCATGTCTGAGGCAACCGACCTGATGATGGAAAAGACAGAGAAAGATAGACAGATGAGAGCGAGGGGGAAAAAAAGGAAAAGAGACATATTAAATTAAAATACCTTTAAGCGTTTTTTTTTTTAACATGGCTCTGACATGAACTGCTGCTTTATTTGCAAAATATTTATTTGCGACTTTATTTGTATCACAAAAAACGACCATGTCTTTTCTATAAGGAAAATTATTAACCAAATAAAAAGCACATTAAAGTCATTACAATACGCACAGTGGTAATAATTGGTCAATATATCACCTACCCCAATCATCTAATTATTTAACCTAATAAAAAAATATATAATGACGTGTGATGCTTTAAATTGCTCTTGTACCACACTCTGAGTGTTGGAAGCTCAAAGTGTCAACAGATGGCAGTAGTGAGCTATGCTAAACTGCAGCCCTCTTATATTGCCACAGAAAAAAGTCAAAGCAAAGGATTCCACAAACCTGTTGTCTGGGGAAAGTGAGCCCTCAGAGGACATGCCGTGGTACGGAGAAGGTGTGAAGCGGGCGTCTGGGCGGAACTCCTTATCATATGCCATTACGTTCCACTCCTGCCTACGATTCCGAGCCTTACGAACCTTTTTCACCTCACGACTGGGGTCCTCCACCTGCTTCTGCTGCTCCTGAGAGAGCGAGAGAGAGAGAGAAAGTGAGAGTGAGTGAGAGAGAAATAAAGTCTAGTGTTGCAGAAAGCCCAAGGTTTCATCACAAATCATATTTGGTAAAAGACTTTTAGACTGTCAAGTTAAAAGGCCAAAGTCGCACACACACAGACTGTAGTGTCCACATCTTTCACTGAAAAGTGCTGTGAAGAAAGTTTTCTACATAATTCAGAGAATGCATTAAAACACACACACTCAGTAGAAAAGCTAGTGAAGAGACTGTAGGGAAAGAACGTGAATGCACAAACTGCAGTCAGCAAAGTGAGGGACTGACGGATGAATAGAAGACTGACAGAAATGCAGGTCTCTTACGGAGGATAGGAGGGGGCTTCTTAGATGGGCCTGCCTGGAGTGGGACTTAGTCTGGTCTGTTTGAGTCTGGCCTGAGCCGCTGGTCTGGAGAGAAGGGGCAAAGTCTGGGGGAGTAAGAGCTCTCATTCATGCACACATATAGACACATCCACTGATGGGTATCCTTCTGCTCTCTTCTTTGCATATAAACACATAAGCTTCTGGTTTGAAGAGAGGAAATCAATCTGAGAAACAGTGTTTACAGGGGACCCAGTAGTGCTATGGAAGCAAAGGGAGGTTGTCTGATGTCCTTAGTATTGTTGATAAGTTAAAATCAAACTGTGTACCATGTCCAACAACACGTATTGTTACTTGTCACTTATCGGTATCAACTTCGTACCGAAGTTCCAGCATTTTCGACATCCTTAAAGCAATATGTGATTGTGGAAAGACTGGACATTGTGAAACAGGACCATAAAGTGCACACAAAACAACTTTATGCAGTAGAAACACACACCTTCTGTCTCCTCTTTTCTTTTCTCTTGTCCTCTGTGGCTTGCAGCATTTTCTCCCTCCATAGGTTAAAGAAGTAGGAGGGGTCTGTGTAGAACTTCAGTGCATCCTTCTTATCATCTCTATAGAAAGAAAGAAAAAGAAAAAGACATATGATGGTTGCTACAGTAGAATTTGCTCAGCGTAGGGCTGTAACTAAAATGAATAGGGCTTTCAGGCATACTTGAGAGTAAGAATTTTCTAGGTGAGTGCACTTGATATGCAGCAATAATTTATAATTTTGTCACACTATAGCCTAAATGCACAAACCAGAGAAGGCGGAAATAAGAAATAAAACATGCAAACCTGTAGATTTCATACAAAGAAAGTATAGGATGCAAGGTTGCTACTGTTGCTGATATACAATAAAAATGGCTTAATAATGCACATAGAGTGAATGAGGATGATGATCTCACCTGTAAGGGCTGAGAATATTGAGAGGGGGAGGTTTGTCTCCACGGTGGTAGAGCTCCAGCACAGGATTAGGGATGGAGTTTCTGGAAACCACCTGTTGGTCCTGAATGGTGGAGCTCTTGAAGGCCTTCCTCATGTTGATATCTTGCAGAGAGACTGTAGATGGGGGGGTAGAGGAAGAGTTCAGATTTATGCATTCATTTCATTATTGTGATGGCAAAGTTAGTGATTAAAGGTATGGTTTGACAAAGAAAGGCTGTCCCTTGATCAGCATAAAGTGGTAAATGGCCTTAAAGTAAAGCTGTGTGAAATCCCTGCTTAAGTGTCTTATCTGTTTGTTAAAGAAAGGATGAAGCTGTCCATGAGACAGCAGATGGTCATTCTCTTATTCACACGCTCTGCTTCTCAACCTAATCAGGAACGGTACAAACATATGATAGATCAGCTGAACATTTAAGAGCAACATCCCTACTTTGCCTGCCCTACAGCATGTGCAGCTCCTGCCTCACAATCCCACGTTTGTTTGTGTGGTTTTCTTTAAAAGACCGAGCTGTTTGGCATTGACTTTGGATGTTTTGCTTACATGAATCAAAAACAAGTATTAAATGCTGAAAAATTGATTAATTTCAACCCCTTAATAAAACATGGGACATCACAGTCATTCAACAGATAATCGCATCCAAAATAAAAGATTTTGTTCACATTTTATGTGTACTGTGTATGTTAAAATACACACATATCTAGTATATATTTAGAAAATATTTAAATTTCTACATTTATATATATTCATATTCTTATTTTATATAAATATATTCAATATATAAAACATAATATATTTTTCTTAAATATGTACATTCATGTCTTTGTATTTATATATACACACATATGTAAACAAACATTTATTTTGGACGCGATAAATATCCATAATTTCCTTAAAAAGGAGAAAACTATGACTAAAAAGACTGTCTGTCTCTGATAGAAAGTAGTGCAGAAGTGGAAACAAGCTGTTTAGATATTCCAGTTATGCCATGACCTATGACACGGTGTGGAAATGTATGTCTTCACTGTGGACCAATGCTAAATTATTTATTAGGTTCTTTTACATTATTATAGGGGTTGTCTGTTACTGAGGGGGCGGGGCTTGTTTTGATGAAAGAATGATGGAGTGCCTCAATCGCCCTCTAATTATGTATGCCACAGGAGAACACTCACAATATTAAAGCACCGGCTATGCCTTAGGGGCCACTGTACTGTTTTATTGAACATTAATAATTCAAGACTGAGCATACTGGCTGATCTGATGGCAGGAATGGGGAATATGAGGTCAAACTTGGGACAACTAATAAAACAAGGTGGTTTTGCTGTTTTACTCAAAATATGTATTATGAGTCAAAATTCAATGCTGTCGTAATGGCAGAGCAAAGTGCTTTCCTTGCCCATTTGTATAGATGACAAAACACAGTCTGTCTACAATATCTATGATGGTGCTCACCCGTTTAATCTTACATATAATCTTGACTATTAAAAAAAAGTGTTTTTTTTTTTTTTTAATTCATTCATTAACCAATTCCAGTGAGTTTCACATGTAATCAAAATGATACTGATCCAAAACAACTGTTCTTTTATTATTAAGGTACTATTTACTATACTATAGTTTTCATTAATATTTTGAGTTAAGTTTTGAGATTTTAAGTTAACATTTTAGTTTTTTTTATTTGTATATACCAGGGTTGGGGCCATTCATGAATTGAATTGAGAATGAATGGTAAATTCCAATTTCCTTCCTGGAATGGAAATGGATTTGGAACTGCATGCAGCTGACAGGAAACGGAATTGGAATTGAATTGGAATTACAGGAAGTGAAATTCAATTCAGGAAGAATTCCACTGAATTCTGTTTATTGCTGA
>JAUMHP010000052.1:4571-19113 GCA_032361065.1 Enteromius trimaculatus | reverse complement strand
TATTTTGTCAAGTCGAGTCTAAAGTCATCAAATTCATGACTCGAGTCCAAGTCACATGACTCGAGTCCACACCTCTGGTATATGATAACAGAGATATGTTGAGAAGAGAAGAGAATTTGTCCAATAACACAGTCTATTGCTTTACAGACCCAATGGAGTGTTGGAGACACACAGAGATGATGGAGAAATGCTGTACAGGGGAGACCACACAACACATACACAGAGGGATCCTGGAGCTTTGGAGAGACACTAGAACGGTGGAGAACAAGGAGGTAAGTACAAGTTAAGTATATTCAATAGAGAATGGCAATGGAGCAGGGAGTTTAGTCCACTTCATGCAAACGAGCTTGGACGCTGACTGTGGAGGGGTGTATGGATTTAAGGGGGAGTTTATAGTAGCGGTGATGAGTTGCAGGTAAGGGTGATCAGTACTCAGGGGAGAGTGAGCGTTGTGATTGGTTGGGTGCAGAGCCTGGCATATCTGTGACAATCAACCATTTAAAAATAAATAATTGATAAGAAATATTACTTGATCATCCAGTCGGCATATTAGAATGATTTCTGAAGGATAATGGGAAACTGAAGACTGGAGTAATGATACTGAAAATTCAGCTTTTATATCGGAAGAATACAAAACATTTTAATATATATTAAAATTGAACATTGCTCACATAAAAATAACTTCCCATAAAAAGCAGCTATCACTTTGTCTGAATAGGCCTACTACACTTTTAAACGTGAAAAGCAGTGCATCAAATGAAGAGACTCTACAGTACTAATAAAACAGTGTGTAAAAAAATAGCAGTAAATTGTCTAGAACAGTAACACGACTCATGTAATAAGTCATTATGTAGTACTGTATTCATATTACACCCATACTTTTTAGAAAACTTTTTTAATGGTCACAAAGCAAGTTCTTCCTCAGATTACACAATTTTGAACGAGGCGAATGTACTGCTACTTTTTATAATAATAAGCATTTCGATTTTGCAGCATGTTACTTTTATAAATAACATGGCAAACACTTTTAACGGTTGTGTTTATGTGTCTAAACAGGCAATTCTAGACTGCTGCTGAGATACAATAAGTAATATCTTGCTACGGGAACTACTCCTGCCCACACATCCCCTCCAGAATTCAGCAATATCGCCTCACAACACAGTGAAAGTGAAGCTATTAAAGCTGTGTCTACCAGCAGCGATCCACAGTGTTGGACTCTTCTAATCTAACACATTAGAGTGATTTCAGCAGGGCGTTTGATCCACCTGTGTCAGAGTGCTGCTACTCCAAGTGCCAGGAAATGTCTTGAGATTACCGACCGTCACTCATTTATGCGGATCAACGCAAACCGGGAAATGTGATTCCCTGCATTGATTTCAGTGTGTACGGAGGGAGAAGTAGACTATCTTCACAATTTATTTATATTGACTGAAAGTTTCTTCTGGATCAGTGTAAATAAACAGGTGGTGGAAAACAGATTCCCGCCAAAAGGAAAGAAGCCAAAAGCACTAACATGCTTACTGGACAGCAGAATAAGGCCTGCCATTAACATAATGGGAATCTGATTTACAAGTCTATAGTTATTGGCCAAGATTTACACACAGAAACATGCTGTGAACACACTCATAAATGCACTGGAAAGATGCGCACACACAGGGCACTAAGAGCTTGACATGGTAGCCTGTAATTGGACAGGACACAAAGGTTGAGGCCAAAAATCTAAAATGCATTGGACAAAAACCCAAACCGTAATCCTACAGCCAAAATAACCTCTATTCTCTCCTCTTCTTTTGCCTCTGCTCTTTTCATTCTCTTCCTCTTTCCTTTACAGATTCACTTTCTAACTTTTCCCCTACTGACTCCTGCTGCTCTTCTTCTGATACGTTATATCCTTAAAAGGAATAGATCACCCAACCCTATCATCATTTACTCACCCTCAAGTAGTTCCAAATCTATATAAATTTCTTTGTTCTGCCAAATACAGAGGAATATATTTTGAAAAAAGTTAGGATGATGATTATTAATTATGGGAATAAAAATGAACATTAATAATTATTTCATGTAATGTGTTGATGAATGTAATTTCTTTATATTATTGAAACCCTATTGTAATATGCAACCTCATTATAAACACTGACAACAAATGATATGGGGGGATAGTGATACCATGTTTAACCATACTGTCCAGCCTTTCTTTTAACCTAATGAGTGACAACAGTCTCCTGTTTCCAACAGATGATATTCTGAAAAATACTTAATTACTGTCTTTCTCACAGAGCCTTAGCAGGGTTGCAGTATTCACTAAGTGATATATTCACAGTTAAACAGTGTTTAAAGTAGCAGTCTCCTTTTGATATTATGGCAGCCATTGATCTGCATGAATGTGACGATGTACGTGAAATGAAAATTTCACAGGTTATTAGCAGCTGACCGCAGAAATTCCATCTGCACGGAAGCAGCGCTCTGAAACACAGGTCAGAGTGAAATGTACTGAGAGGATGAAGAGGGGGAGGAGAGGGAAAGAGAGAGAGAACACTCATAAGCCTTTTGGTGGAGCCTCAGGGTCTTATTAATGAGTCAAACATCTCAAGGTCAGTGACTGAGAGCTGCAGAGTAACAGAGGCCACAGGTAACACAGGTTACATCACTCAACATCCGTTATAATCCTCACAATCACAGAAACGATTGTGAATAAAAGATCTGATGATTACTATGTTCTGCGGAAATGGAGCCTAAAGATTATTTCAGGTCTTTGACTGAGGGCTGTTCAGTCAAAGTTCTTTTCACAAAGATCTCTTTAAAATAAACACCGTTCAGTGGTATTTGTAGTTCCACAAAGAACTTTTATCATACATGGAAACTTTCCAATGCACAAAACGTTTCTGATATCAGCATAAGACACTTCTTTCCAGCCCAAAACTTGAATGAAAGTCTACTTTAATTATTGATCACATGCAAGTTATTACTTTGTAACCTTGATCCTTTGTATTACAATGTCTTTCTGTTCCACTGTTCCTCTGTTCTGTTGAATTTAACTGAATAAAAATAATAACCTCAAAAGTGCCATTTAAACACACACACACACAAGTTCAGAAGTACCTCACAATCACTGCAACATTTCACACTGCTGAATACATCATGCAGTTGAATAGAGAAGCTTGAATCAATGCAAAGCAGCACAAATAGGATGAGGGAAGCTAGGCTAAATACTCAAACTGCTTCACACATTCAGGAATGAGAGAGTAACCAAGCATACCTGCCGCAGCTGAGAACAATCACAATTCTCACTTCTACGCTTTACAGACAGCATACTAATGCAGAAGTAAACCAGGGATGCAGGACTGCCAAAGTCCAGGATCAGTTCTGGTCTTCCTATAGGTTGTGGAAAGCAATTATATGCAGGATACAGGTTATGGTTTTAGATCAGCACATTTTATTGGGGAAAGCAGACAAAAGCTTGACAGACAGGATATTCTTCCTTTGTAAAAGAGAGAAAGAAGAGAGAAGTAAAATGCTTCTTCAAATTAGTCTTTCCTCATTAAATGACACACACAGAGTACATCCTGTTATACATTTGAATAAATTTGCCGATCATTCGAGAGGCCACTCAGCAGAGGCAATTAATCAATGCAGATATCCTAATAAGCTGATCAATATTACTTATCAGACTAAAGAAGACTATGGAAGCTCAAATTGTGATGTTAGTTACCAAGCATTGGAGTACAGACATCATCAAAATTATTCATTTGTATTTGTTGTATTCCTGAGGGCACTCATTAGGGTACAACTAACTGGAGGAAAGGTGGACATGATTGCAAAATGGCTTGTAATAACAGCAAGGCTGAAATGAAAAGAGGAGTGCTATGAATGACAAATAATAATGAAATAATAATAAAACGAATAAAAAGGAGAGAGAATCTTAATATCATGTTCATGTCCTCACCTGAGGTTAAACTGCAATTATCTAATGATGAAATTCAGAGAAATGGTCAAGCCCTTAAGACACTGATGGACAAAAAGAATGTGATGGAAGAAAGAATGAATTAGGAAATAGGCTACCTCCTAATTTTCAATGAAAAAGCTGTCATTACACTTAAAATAACGAGTACATATAATATATGTCCCTTTCTGTACAGCTTTTCATTAAAATAAATAAAAAGACTGAGTGTCACAGCCGTCATCATAAAACCTCAAGCCACCCTCCATTAGCCTAAAACATCAGAGGTTTAATAAATCACCCTTTATTGTGTGATTCATCAACTATTTCACAGCAAACAAGAGCTCAAAAAGGTTTTCACACAACCTTGTAATGGACATTTTGTTTGTCCTAGAATCCATTAGCAGCCACACCACAGACCAGCCCATATAGAAGCCCATTTGGTATGTATGTATACTGACCATTCATTTGCCTTTCAGAGACCAGCATCGTAAGGAAAAGTCCTGATGTTCGTGTTTAAGGACACAATGGGATATAGATTTCAGAGCTGCTCCGATAAACTGAATTATTTTAAAAAAGACATCTCTGCCTTTCATATACTCTTTAAAACAAGATGCCCTAAAGGCATGATCAATATTTTAACACAGTGTTGCTCAATGACGCATTTCAGTATGCTATGTGCTTTAAAAATGCTAAATATGATGTAATACGTAATAACATGATACATTTAAAAGAAGGGTAATTCCTATAGGGTAGACAACCCCCAAACTGTTTTTTAGGCTTGTAATAATAGTACTGTCTTTGGTGCTAAACAAAGCGTTGTAATGAGGTTCCATAAAGAACCAAAGTGTAATATGGGACATAAATGGAGGCTATAGATATTATAATCGTTATAATATCTTGTACCCTGTAATAGCGTTTTACATCAAAATAATAATAAAAAAAAAGTAATGTATAAAAACCACTGAAATACTGGATCTTCCCAATTATCTAAGATGCTCTCAGGCTTCTCTTCAGATGATGAGGCTCGGAGCTAGGACAGCAACTAAAATACATAACGAACGCTTCACAAAGACTACAAAGACACATACCCTTGTTAATGTTCACATCTGAGCAAAAAACAAAAACACACATCTTGGAGCAAAAAGGACACTGACAACATGCCGACAGACAAGACAGAGCAGGTTACTTTTGGTATTAAACTTTTTTTTGACATTCAAAATTCTAACAATAAATCAACATTTTTTGCTTTTTAATATGTTGTGACAGATCACTGTAGGGTCTCAGTTTAAGTGGGACATGAACCGATCATCTCCTGTCTGGTTTGTTTGTCTGATGAGATGGCAGGTTCTGCATTATGATAGGTCAGATTACCAGAGATCAAAACTCCCTGTGAAGGGTCAGCTGAGTTAAATAGCTTGTTTGCAATCACGTGATTCTCCTGATGCGCAAAATTCAGATGAAGGGCAGGAAGTGAATATAGCAGAATGTAGGAGACGGAGGAAGGTCCTTGTACTGGTTTAGACACATGAAAAGTGCATTAACCAGAAAATCACAACATACAGTCAAACCAAAAATTATTCAGACACCAGATATACTTTTTGATATTTTTTAGTGGGTGCCGGTCACTATAGTTCATTTAGGGGGTTAGCAGGATAGCAAAATAAAGTGAACTGTGACATATTATACCCGAAGATTCTTCATACAGTGGATTACCAGTAAAACTGATACATTTTAAATTAGACTACCTGACCATGTTTCGCTTAAGTGCGTTTTTCTTTAATTGCTTTTTTCACCACAGACTGAACAAAACTACTCATTGCTTGGTAACTGGTGGACCTAAATTGGTATGATCTAACTGTTTTTGATTAATTGTAACCCAACACATACCTTTCTATCAAAGTTATCTGGCCTTACCAAGAAGAATTTGTTCTTGCCAAATTTTATTACTATGAAGGTGTCTGAATAAAATGTTGGTTTGAATGTATGTTGGACTTGACTATTATGTTATAAAGAGAAGAATAAACAACTCCCCAGACTGTCCCCTAATTTTACCAAGTAAAACATTCTTAACCAACATAATAGGACCATATGCTGCATTTGATAAATGATACTGACACTTTTTAATTTACTTTATGATAAAAATGACTTCAGGCCCAGAGATATGCCTCATTAATTAAATGATGTTGTTTTTTTATAGACTCACACTTCTCATCTATATAACCTGTGCATTCAATGTAATATTGTTTAATGTTTTCTAAAACTATTTCTGATGGCATGACGTTTTTAGTTGACAGGGTTAGTGCTAAGAGGTGCTAAAATACAAATCTATCTGTCATTTGCAGGTACTAGCAATCTTTGGAAGCTTAAAAGCATTAGTCTGTGTCCAGTAAATTCTACAAGAAACAGATGATTAATGTAGAAAACTGGAGAGACATCGTTATGACCGTATCATCATTAATAATCCATAAGCCCTGCTCTTAACTTCCTCTTCTTTTTCAACAACTCAAAACAGGCTTTCTCCGGACATACTGCTTTATACTTAAATGTCCTAAATACAATACAATGTGTGGAATAAAGGGACCGTTTTTCTAGTCAGCTTGCTACTCACATTTCTCATGCAGTGCTCAAATTGTAATTCTAGTGCTGTAATGTGTGTGTGTGTGTGTGTGTGTGTGTGTGTGTGAGAGAGAGATGAGAGAGAAAAAGAGCAAGAGCTAATGAGTGAAAAGCTAAGAGCTAAGAGAGAACTAAGGCTAATATTGAGAACGAACAACCTTCATTCAACTATACTCTATATCAGGTATTTAGTAGCATTTAGCTCAAAGAACCAGGCATCTCTACAACCGTGACGTATGTAGAAAGGTATAATAACATACAGCGCGAGGTGCGCCAATATAGCAACACAAAAATAAGGATTCAGACACATATCGTCCCCTCGCGCACATGCAGCGCTTCTGTGTAGGTAGAAGAACACAATAACATGATATATAATATGTAACTAAATATATATCCCTTAAATAATTATTTTAAGAAAATAAGAAAAGAGCGGACATGTCTACCTGGAGTTTCGTTTTATTGTTGTGACTGCGTTATTTGTTTGTTTGTTTTTTTTTTGTAAGTGTACGCCTAAATAAAAATAGATTCAGGCATCGCTTGGGAAACATTTGTTATTCATGCTACATAAGTTTATGGTGCATTTCAGTTTCTAAATTAAAATACATTCATTTTGGCTAGATGCTTATATAGGCCTAGTCTTTATAATGAATGCCGTTAGTCTATAATTTGTGTTTTATTTCATGATTTGTTTGTTTATATACATTTGTACTATAGTTTTACAGTTGAGCCTAGGCTCTATTTGTTAGTTTTTACCGTAAAAAAGATTGACAACTTCTGTTTTGTCTAGCAGATTTTCTTTAATCATGCAGCAAACTTCTTTTTTTTTCTCAATAGCCCCCAAAAAACTTGATTTAGTGTCCATCATATAGGCTAGGCCTATTGTTTTATTACTATGTTGTTGGAATTTGAAATCAAACATTTTAAATTGCGATTTATTTCTTTAACGCATAAACCATTTGACACATTTTTATTAAGTGACTTGAAAACAAAATGCCCCCCATTGAAGATTTTCTGTCGACGGCCCTGTATACATTTGTGACCGTCTGCACGCTTTTAGCTGCCACAACACATGGAACAAATATTTGATAATGCTTTTTGTGACATTAAGCCTTCACACTTAGCACTGCGAAAGAGGCGATACACTGAACTCTGTTCCAGGCTTGCTTTAGTAAACCCATTTTGAATTTCCTGACAAGTGACTGAGCTATTGTGCTGATCCAAAAACCAACTTGGCCTCCTACAAATATGTACCTCTGTGCACTTTTTGTGAAACTCCGTTTTTACGTGCCTTACTGTACGTTTCACTGCAGTTTCAAAGAGAAATATCCACTGAGTGGTGCTAAAACACAGGTTCATATGTGAACCCTGACACATTTTATTACGTTGATATGGGTATGTATCTACCCAACCATGCCATTTCAACTTCCTTTTATAAAGATCTGAACCAGAGCTCCTCACCTCTCAAGTACATCTCTCAAACAAAACCTAAGATCTACGGAAACCCATAGATATGAAGCTGGATATGTGTGATACTAACATTAAAAGGCATCAGTTTTTAAATACCCCAGCATATTATTATTGTTTTGTAGTCATAACATGATAATCTTCAAGAAATTGTGTGAAAATTACGCTTTATTAATCAATACTCTGTAAATTTGTGTTAAAAGGAATAAAAGTTGTGTCTCTAAAAAAGTAGTTTTACTGCCTCTAGTGTTCATTTCTTTTGTAAACTGCAGTGATACGTACTTGTTGGCAGGTGTTTTGTGTCTAAAAAGTGTGCCATTGTAGGATTATGCCATGAGACCAGGTAGCAAAAACTTCTGATGAGCAGACAGGTGACCTTACTCTAAACCTTTTTTTCTACTCAATATTATCCACAAGCTTTTTCAATTTAAGATACAAATATAGCAAGGCTATAAACAAAGCTTCATAATAGGTTTTTCCATATAGTAAAGGTCATGTCTGGACACTAAAAGGATGTCTTGGGAATCCAGTGGATGTTATTTGGGTCTGGGCCATTTAAGGTCAATGTCTTGAGGAGATATAATCTACAGCCTGATTTTACAGGAAGCACCATGGCTTCTTCTCTCTTGCTATACATGAGTGATCCAACTATAAGGTAATTGCATGTCTGATTTCCAATACGGCGATACAAAAGAACAATATATAGCTGGCTTCCTTCCCCAGCTCACCCTCTAAGAACAGCTCGAGAACTCGAAAGCCTCGAGTGAGACTGATTCAACAGACTGAATTAAAGTACCTTTCAGTGCACAGTTTGAATTAATGCTGTGATGGTAGTCTTTGATCTATCACTGAAATACACAGATTCATTCCAGGAACTGGTTGCTGCATTTTGTTGCTTTGAGTGAGATGTATTCTGTGTACTGGAGACTGCTTTCTTTGAGTTTGCATCAAAATTACATCTGAAAGATTTTCTAGCATTTCAAGAAAAGGAAGAGGATACAGAAAAATTAAACAAGGGGAAAACAAGAAAAAGAAATGTAAACAGATTAAGAAAAGACAAAAGGGTAACACTTTATAATAACGTCCAGTTGTAAGGCATTTATAAGTGATTAGTTAATAATGAACTAATCATTTACAAAACATAACTATCTGTTCATATAAGTGATATATTAATATGTTTATCTATGTTTTGTAGAGAGAGATTTAAATCATTTACAAGTGATTAGATGATGATTAACTAATCATTTACAAAACATGACCACATGTTCACAAATGATTCAGTAATGTGCCATGTACAAATCTGTCATAAGTTACCTTAAAAAAAACAGTGACAGGAAGGTTTAGGGGCAGGGTTATGTGTAGGTGAATGTTGTCTCATTCATACAAATTCATATGAATTAGCAACTCATAAAAATGTTATGAATTTGTTCGAGTGAGGTTGTACAAATTTAAAAAAAAGTGAGAAAATAAATCTAAAAACAGAGAAAATGGAAAATTAAAAGAAAAAAAATATCTAAGAAAAAATTAAATAAAATGGGTTTTGGAAACAAAGATAAAAAAAATAAAAGAGGAATATAAAATAAATGAAAGAACAGTAAAGAGAAAAGAGGAAAAAAAAAGAACAAGAAAATTAAAAGAAAATACTTTTAAAACAGAGAAAATGGAAAAAGGGAAAAGAGGGCACAAAAAATGTAAGAAATCGTTCTTTTAAAAAAAAAGGAATAAAAAAAGAGAAATATGAAAGAAAAGGAAGAGCCTGGGGAACAATATGCGATGCAGGAGAGGGGAATATATTTCATTGGTCGATATCTTTAATCAGAATATTGGTTGACATTCCTAACCCTCCTGAGGAAATCTGACCTTTTCTCATTTTTTTTTAGAAAATGTCCACAGGGTGCATATTTGTTTTACCAATCTAATCATTTAGTTGGCCAGAGGAAAAAAAGCTTTGTCATGCTGCCAAGGTTATCAGAGCCATCAGATCAAATATTTACCCGTGCTATTCAATGCTCCACATTAAACAGCAGCAAATAAATCGAGGCAAAGGTAGGCAGCATTTGTGGTTAACCGGCTCTTGTTGAAGGATGGAAATAATAGACTAATCTTGGATCGGTTTCAAAGCACTTATCGGCTCAGCGCTCATGGTTTGTGATTGCCATATGTTCCAACGTCATAAACAATAACCAGATCTGAAAATGTGATTAAGGGTGACTACACAGGACACCACACCGACTTTGTCCTCCAAGTCTGTCTCAAGTTCCTGTCAACTACAAGAAACAAGATCCTCTGAAGGCATTTCTATCAAATCCCAAATGGCAAATTGTGATGTAATCAATAACGCAAGGCCTATTAGGACAGCCTGTTAATCTCACAGGCCACAAAGGACAAAGCCTAAAAGAATAAAATGAAAGATGTGCATATTGATAATGGCTTTTGATGACATAATTGGCAGGTGTTTTATAATACACAGTGACATTACGAATCTGAACATGCTTCAGTTTCAGAGTAATGACTAATGTTTTAGTCAATGCTTCTTTGCACAGAAGAGATAATATATTTCGGGTGCAGATGATTGAAACAGGGATAATTGTGCAGCTGTTCGACTCCGAACATCAAATGTACGTTGGCAAATAAACCAGCTGTGATACTATATACCGGTCAAATGTGGATTTTTGATAATTGTGAGACACATGTTTAGAGACAATGTACAGAAATATGAACGTTTTGCTGCCAGACTCAGCGATATTTACTTTTAATGACTTCTAGAGGTCATCGTTAAAATGACGTCAGACATATACGACTGGTAAATCTGATTAATCTGTGCCTATGCATTTCAAGAATCGTGTTCCCCCGGCTTTTATCACTTTCTGCCACTGAAAGACTTTAATTAAGATGCTTGTGATAACTTCCTGATAGTTTTATTCCTCTCGTCTTGCTGTGCAGATCTTTTCCCAGGGTATGAAATCAGCAGCTTTAGATTTCTGACCCGTTGACAGCGGATCGAAGGAGTTAGAAGTGACAACCGTGTCTTGACTACCTCATTGCAGACTCCTCTGCCAGCAAGTTGGGAACATTAACTCAGTGCAGCTCCTGACGGTAGAAAAAAATCAGATGAATTAGCATTTCACGGTTACAAACAGATCTGAACAAAATATGCTATGATCTGCAGCTTGTTCCCAACTGCTCCCAAATGAATAAACATTTTTTTTTTTGCATCGGTTTCATATTTTCGCAGCTTGCTGAGACGGGAGGCATATGAGGTGATATATGGTAGCTGCAATGGTTGTGACAGTGGAACAGAGGGGGTGTCTGCGGGAGGCATCAGTTGTCTAATTAAGGTAGAGAAAAGGGTTGTCATCTGCACGATTGTGTCCATGGGCGAAAAGGAGGTGAAAGGGAACGAGACACTGGCTTTGTTGTGAGGGGCGGGTTGGTTGTAAACAAGGCGGAAAATAGAAGCTAAATTAATAACATGCATGGGACAATGGCAGGGTAAACAAGCACTCGTGTAAGATATTAATTTTAACAAGGATGACAGACAGAGACTGAGTGAGACTGATTGATCGAGGTGTATTAAGCAGGAAAAATCAATGCAAAGCACTGGCAGTGAATTGGAGTGTTTTGCTTGGGGACCGTTTCCTCTCTACCCCCTAAAATGTGTATGAAAAACACATACTCTCAACACATTGGCATCACTTTTAACTGCTCTGGGTACCTCGTTAGCATTTTTAACATGCAGTGTACTTTCAATGAAAAAACAGCCATTTTGATATATTCAGGGGTTGGACAAAATAATGCGAACACCCATTATTATAGGGGTTAATATTATAGGCTACAGTTAAAAAAGACCTTTTGTTTATTTCTATGCTCCCTAGACTGTGTTAAGAACAACTCTTTGTAGAGACCACCGACAGCAAACTTTAGCATTCCCCTTGAAGAAACTATTTCAACAAAAACCAACTGCAGAGAACAACATTCATGAAAGAGCTGCAATTCCTAAAACTTTAATCACAGACACAAGTGAAAACGTCATGTTCATAAACCCAGACAGTTGGAGCATTTTTAACATTTGCCTTGGCCATATAAATTATCTGCTTGAATATCATCACGCTACTGTTGGCGGTTTTGGAGAGAAGAGTAAGATGCAAACATTAAGGCCTGGTTTCACAGTCGGGGCTAAGACTAAGTCAGGATAAGGCCATTGTTTAATTAAGACATTTAAGTAATTTTTAATAAGCATTACGGGTGTGCATCTTGAGACAAAACAAAGCCATTGACATGTTTAAGGATCAGTCAGTGTGAGTTTATTTCAGTAGAAACAGCTCAGACTTACATTTTAGTCTACATTTACTCATTTAGCAGACGCTTTTATCCAAAGTGACTTACAGGTGGGGAAAACATCAAGCAATAAGTCCTAAAGAGGCAAAAACAACTTAGTAAGTGCTCATAATACCGTATAACAGGCAATGTTCAAATAAGTACAAGCTAGAAGGAAAAGAAAGAGTAGGGTTAAGAATTTTTTTTTTTATGATGTCAAGTAGTGTTGAAAGAGATGGGTTTTCAGCAGTCATTTGAAAGTTGTAAGGGAGTTGGCATTTCGTATAGCGATGGGAAGATCATTCCACCAGCCAGGAACGGTGTAAATCTCAAATCGCATACACATTCTGCAAAGTGTTTAATTGTGAAACAGTCGACAGATTGCATCATGTTAATCTTAGGATTTCTTTGAAACAGGTGTGTTTGCATTATTTGACCATTTTTAATGAAATCAACAAATTAAAACTAGGGCCGGGACTCGATAAAAAAAACACTATCTTCACAGGCAACTGATCTTGTCCAGGAATCAAAAAATTAAGTAATACACATAAATAAATAATGAATGGATTACCTACCGCATTCGTCATTATTGCTCTTTCAAATTCCACTCCGTGTGTGCGTGCGTGCACCCATGTTGCCTAGTAACGAACGCGCTGGGGTGCGTTTCCCAAACAACGATGTAACTCGCTGATAAACCACCACAGTACGATGCATTGTTTTGGAAACAAACTAGCTGCACGCGACTGTTTCCCGAACACGGTCGCATCTCCGTCGTTTGGACCACGTTAGTTCATAGGGCCATTGTTAATGACGTCACACGCATGTCGTGAAGATAACGTATACCTTCTGCTATTAAACTGATCTCCAAGATGCTGCTGTATTGAACATGACAGATATTGACTAATTTATTTTTTTGTTTACTGTCATTTTGCTTTATTTGAACTTTAAATTATCGCGGGTTCCCTCATACGTCATACTCCGAGGCCTTTAAGTGCATGCGCACTTTTAAAAAACAGCGTTTAGAATGGACGCGCAAAAATACATAATTAAATCGCTTTTTATATTCCGATAGAATGGAAGATAGTAATGCATGTTAGTTTGCTTCCTGTGGCCAAGAGAATATTTATTAGGCCCCAATATCTTACTAACAATAAACTATGCTTCTAACCACAGGTCCAGTGCTGTAGTTCAAACCACGAGCGTTTCTGACGTTGACTGCGAATGTTCGTTTGAACTATGCTTTCGAGAAACACCGAGTTTTTTATGTGGTTGATCAGGTGAGTGGTTAGCTGGTAGAAGTGGGGTTGGGTGCTCAAAAACATCTAAGTAAAAAAATGCATCAAATATTTTATATTGTTACAAATGAATGCACATTTCTGTTATCCCAAGTGCAAATTAAAAGCAAATGAGTATCCTGCATTTTGAAAATGTATGCTTAAAGGCATTCTAATTGTGTTAAAAAGTGATGATCGGTCCTAAGCATCTATATGAGACTAGTTAGGAGTCCGAATGTGTTGTTATGAACATTTTGCCTAAGCAAATAAAGTAGCCGAAATGATAAAACAGATAAGTAAAAATAGCATAAATTCCGTTTAAAAGGTTGAACGGGAGTTATGTTTCACACCGTGACATTTATTGGAGACATTAATCTGGCACCTGGTCTGATGCCAAAAGATAGGGCTGGTGTTACCAGGGAGTTAAGCCAGCTAAGAATAAATACAACAGGGCAAAGAAAGCTGCCAAAATCATCTCAATTAATCTGCTCTCATGAGTCACAGCGAGCTTCAGGCCGAACTTATCTGCTCATGCTTGCCGTGATTTTTTGAATCTACCACCTTGTTTTTAGAAATTGAAGAAGAACAGCAGGTCACATTATAATGGGGCAAATGCCCATGGTGCCCTGCACACTTACACTTTTTTGGGGTAACAAGAGTTATGCCCTAAGAGGCATGAGTTGAACAGAAGTTGGTGGTCACGGCCGATTGTGTGCACATATGTGTGTGTATTCATACTTTATTGTGCCAGATTGTTCAGAGCTGTAGAGAATCATGTAGGAGGACACATTGTTTGTTCATTTGCCTAATTACTGTTTGTTTTTGTGTGTCCCACTCAATAGTAGAGAACCAGTTGTTCCCTTTCGACATTTCACTCGTACTGCGTCTTGCTAGACGCTATGGGGAAAACTCCTTTTTTCCCCCTAACTGA
>JAUMHP010000048.1:20273919-20298200 GCA_032361065.1 Enteromius trimaculatus | reverse complement strand
GGTCAGTGTAGGACAATACCACATACAGTCTGTACAGTAGAAACACCATTACACCTATGAAGAGACCCCAGAACACAGAAATGAAAGTATGTATGTGTGTGTGAGAGTTTGAGTGTGTGTGTGTCTGTGAGAGTGTGTTTTTGAGTGTGTGTGTCTGTGAGAGTGTGTGTTCACTGTACTGTGAGCAGAAAGCGTCAAAATCAGAGAGTGTGTTTGTCATCTCTGAGGCGTCAGGCTTGAGCAGTTAAACACAAACGTGTCAGAGAGACAGACGAGTGTGTGAAGAAAGAGAGCAGCAGAGACAGCAAAAATAAACTCAGAGAGGAAAAAATGGTTCAGTGTTTTTATCTTAATGTACGTTTGCACAGTTTTCATTTCGCACAGTTTCAAACGCTTTGTCAAAGTAAAAACACTTTAAAACCACAAAACAAACAACTCCCTAAATCTAATTAAGCTCAGATCAGATTTAATAGATGCACATGTTGAAATAGAGAGGAAGTCTTTAAATAAAGATAGAAACTCTTATTTAAATATGATCTTTACTTTCCTGAAAGCAATAGTTGACACAAACATGAAGATTTACATGGACATGTCCTTATCCTCAGGCCATCCAAGACCAGGATGAGTGTGTTTCTTCATCAGATCTCTAGAAATGTGTCTCTGTATTAGTGACTTAGCATTGGATGTGAATGGGTGCCGTCAGAATAAGAGTCCAAACTGTGGATTATTCTGATGTTTTTATTAGACTCTCATTCTGACGGCACCCATTCACATCCATTACTGAGACACTGATGCAGAAAGAACACTCCTGATCTCGACTGGTCTGAGGGGAAACACATTTTTGGGTGAACTATTTATCTGTATGCAGCAGATCCTCTAGTGCTGTGAGTACAACTGAACACTGAATAATCTGAAATGAAAGAGAGGTGGATTCAGACCTTCTTGATGCGGCTGTAGTCGATGAGGCGGGCGTAAGCGCTGGTGCCGGCGATGATGAGCTTGGGTCGGAAGAGTCTTGCCGTCAGCTCCATCTGGTCATAGTCTATCAGACCAGATTTAGGCTGAGAGAGACAGACAGAGACCGTTAGCCTTTAAAGTGTTTACAACAAAACAATAAACAAATACAAAAAGTTGAAAATAATAATCCAGAAGTAAATAAACAAACAAGGACACAAACAGATAGCTTGAGTTAATGGAGTCATTAAATTATAAAATTAAAAAGACATGACATGAAACAAAAAATAAAAAGCTAAAAATAAATAAAAGATAACAACAAAACATTCAATAAATGAATGATTTATAAGAACTTTCAGCAACACTTTAGAACAGGTGACACTACGACTTTACCATCGATGCCTGCTTCTTTTGCTGCTTATAATGTGTTCGTTATAATGTGTATGTGTTAGTGCGGTGCTTGTGTAGAATAGGTTCATGTAGAATAAGGCATTAATATGTGCTTAATTAGCACTGATAAATGGCTGATATTTTAGTAATATGCATGCTAATAGGTGTAACTGTAAAATAAAGTATTTTCTTTAGGACAGGTGTAAAACATTCATATTTTTTTAGCTCTTTTTGGGCAAAAGGATGGAGTGAAAAAACACACACTCTCTCAGTTTCTCTCTGAGATCTGGACAGTAGATAATCTCTCTCTCTCCGTCTGTCTGTCTGGTCACTACATCACACTGACAACAGTCTGAGGGTCACGCCGGAGCACGCACGTGCGTGTGTGTGTGTGTGTGTGTCTGAGGGCCGCCTGTCGATTTCCTATTATCTCTCCCATAGAGAAGACTGACCACTCATCCATCACACACACACACACACACACACACACACACACAGGTTGACTCTTTATTAGGCTTTTAATATTTAGTGTCAGTACGGTTAGTTGTATAGCCAGAGGAGGGTCAGGCGAGATGTGAACTTACGTTGAGTTTGTAGGGCATGGACTCGAAGTAGATGGAGGTGGCCGAGATGCGCTTGACGTCAGACATGTATCCGTGAGTGAGACTGACGGAGACACAGGGTCATTACACGGGCGAGAGAGGCAGAGAATGAGAGAGAGAGAGAGAGAGGGTCACTCACTGTCCGCCGTCCGGCAGGTCCAGGCCCATGAGGCGCTCGTGAGGGTTCAGGACGGCCGTGTAAGCAGCAAAGTTAGCCGGAGAGCCGGAGTACGGCTGGACATTGACACCCCACAGAGACGGATCCAGGTCAAACGCTTCCAGAGCTCTCCTCTGACACAAGACCTCGATCTGATCCACCACCTCCGCCCCGCCGTAATACCTGCGCACACACACACACACACAAATAAAAGAACTGCATCGGACTACTGTGATCTAATCAACTTACCATCATCAGTCTCATAACCAGCAAAAAAATAATGCAAACAATACCTACACTAAATAAAATAAAACAATAGTTCACAAAATATATAGAAAAATAAATTAAAATAATTAAATAAAATAAATGATAAAAATAAGAACAAATACAAATAAAAATAGTGCATATAATAGACAAATTAAATCCAAATACAAAGTAAAAAAAACCAACTAATTATTAAAAATTAGTAATAGTAAATAAAATGATACAAATAATATGTACATTATAATTAAAATAGATACAATTCATTAAATTAAAATACAGAAAATAAAAAACACCCAATTTGTACAAAGTACAAAATGATAAAAATAACAATAAATAGAAGATATAAATAGAAATAATAGAGACAAATTAAATTACTCAAAAATCTGAAATGTGTATTTTTGAATAAATTAATATACACACAAACACACACCTTTTTCCTGGGTATCCTTCAGAGTACTTGTTGTTGAGACAAGAACCCTGAGCCTCGAGAGCTGCACGACTGCAGAAGTTCTGTTGAGACACACACACACACACACACACACACACACACACACACACACACACACACACACACACACCTCTTCATGATTCCTAATCACTCTATTCTTTCATTTATTTCAGTTAGCTCTGATGAAATGAGGCTTGAGACTCCTGTACTCACTTTGATTCAGGCCTGGATGAAACTGTCTTATATGTTTAGATCATATGATATGATTCATTAGTGAATGATTCCACAGATTTGAACAAATCAAGAGAGTCAATGATTCATTGCCAGTCGCTTGTCAGTAATTCAATGAATCATTCACAAAGCAGCAATTGATTGGTTTCTCAATGAATCAGTCACTCATTCATAAAGACAGTCACTTGTTCATTTCTGAATAATTCAGCCATCTGAATGAATCAAGTGAGTTGTTTGAATGAATTCAATGACTCATTAAGTGAGTCATCATCCACCCACTGGCCTTTAAGAGTTTTTAAATGATTCTTTTAGGTGATTTCTCTGATTAATTTGTGATTCATTCATAAACTAATAAAAAGGACAAAAGAACAAATTTACTAATTTATAAAAACCTGAATATTAAATTAAAATAAAATGGTTTATTAAAAAAAAATAAACTCTAAAAATGAGTAATACACACAATAATGTATAAATAATATTAAAACAATAGCGAATGCAACTCTAATAATTCATATAATGCAGCACAGGCTTATTTAAGAAGGACACTTATTAAACACCCTATGAAGTAAATCAATAACTCAGACTAGTGTAAGTGCACATGAACCTGTAATGAAGATAAACATGCCTTGACTGGAAAACAATGTGCATAAATAACCTTTAAAAATAAAACTAATATGTGGATTTTAAGGCCATTTTTGGGCAATAAATATTTTGTCACTGTTGAAGCAAAACGAGCTCTGCATTATGTCTACGATGCACAAATAAATGAATGTGATTAATCAGAAATCACCTCGGAGGCGATGAGCTCCAGTCCTCGGCACTGTCTGTCCTTCTCCTTCTGCAGGAGCTCCCACATCTCAGGGTCATCTCGAGACAGACTCTCCTGTCCCGTCCACGAGCGCTCGTCATCAGAGACCGCTGCCGCTGAATGCTGGGATCTGACGCCAACTGAAACACGGCACACCGGCTGAAACACACACACACACACACACTCATGTGTTGTGGGGTCTCTTCATAGGTGTAATGGTGTCTCTACTGTACAGACTGTATGTGGTATTGTCCTACACTGACCCTACACCTAAACCTACCCCTTACAGGAAACACTACACACTTCTACATTCTCAAACACTGTTTAGTATGTTTTATAAATCTTTTGAATTACAGGGACACTGAAAATATCCTCATAAATCACTTTCATATTGTAATACCTATGTTATACCCATGTCATTGAACACATTTGTGTCCTCATAAACCATTTAAACATGCACACACACACCTGACACACTCACACTGCTCACAAACTCACACCTTACACACACACACACACACACACACACACACTCACACAGCTCTGTCTCTCTCAAGAGCACCAGACAAACAAACCTTCACAGAGCCTCATGAGTAAGAAGCTTTATTAGGATGCAGACGTTCTGCGAATCACTAAACATAACAGTAATTAACAGAGCAGCACGCATCCGCAGAGACTGACTGAACCACAAACATGAATATATGTCAAATAAATCAACCAGCAGGTGGCAGTAAACAGCTTCATTCATTTGATTTATTCAAACAGCTGATTCATTCAGGAATTCAGTAAACGGCTCTCTTTATGAATGAGTCTTTGAATCATTGATTCACTCGATTCGTTCAAAACATGGATTCATTCAAACACGAGCTGCTCAGAGACACACAACAATTCTGCTGCGGCTTTATAGGTAATATTTTGCTTGCAAAATCTAAAAACAATATAAAGTTGTTTACTGAACAGTTGTATAAAATTCCATTTACACTTCCAGACAAAAAGCACTTGTGCGAAATTGTTCTTGCTGCTTGTTTGATGTTGCTTTTCATATGAAATAAATGAGAAAAAAACTCATACAAGAGCATTTTTGCCCCAATATCCTGAATTTTAGGGCATAACTGCATTTATGGAGTTTATATGATATTTGTCAACACTCAACTATATGAAATGTAAAGATGGGGTCATCACGTTCACTGTGTTAAAATATTTTAATTGCATTATTTTAACTAATAAAGTGTTACATGTTAAACTGTATAAAAACATTTGTTTCTTCATTAAAGTTTAAATGTGCATCATACTTTATAATAAATAATTTTTAAAAAAGAAAAAATATATATAATTATATAATATAATGCATAAATGAATCATTGCTATAAAGAAATATATATTTAATACTTCAGCAAATATTTCAGTAACATTAAAAATTATACAGCTGTTTGGATAAATATATTACGTAAGAGCAGTATGATTCATATGGGTTTATGATGGTGTAATAATAAGCACTATATATATATATATAAATCCTCCTGAAGCACAGATCTGACGCCTGCAGGCGAGTTAACAGCAGCTTGATTGTGAACGGGGTTTTCTGTGAGATGCCGCATCATGACTGACAAAAACATGAAATATAGAGAACGACTGAGTATCTGACATACAGACAGAAACATGAAATGAAAAGAATTCTGCTGTGTGTGTGTGTGTGTGAGTGTGTGTGTGTGACGGGCCGTTGGTGAGATACAATAATCAGCATGACGCTTTAATTCTGCTCCAATCAGCAACTCTCGACAGAAACTTTACAGCCGAATATAAATTCAGCAAAACTGCTTATCTTATCTCTCTCTCACACACACACACACACACACACACACACACACACACACACACACACGTGCAGCAGATTAAGGGTTTCTGGGTGTCGTTTCTTTCTTTGCTGCTTGACAAATTTCACTCACTTTGTGAACTCACAGATCCTCCACCTCTGCATTCAGGAACAAAACCACCAGGAGCACCGCGGCATTACTGTGTTTTTGTGTATGCAGCGAGAGAGTACCACAGTATTCCCTGAAGTCCAAAAGAAACGCATGTAAACATCTGACCGCGGAGTAACGAGCCATCAGCAGCTCCTTCAGAAACAGAGATCAGCTGATTCAACAGCATCCTGCTGACAACACACCAACACTTACAGCACACTTCCACCAGTTTACACGCCTCTACACTGAAGACACCAATACAGGAAAAGATCTTGTTCTATCAGAGGCTTATACAGATGAAAATACAGTAAGGATGCACGATACTGGATGTTTTGCCGATATCATTATGCTGATATCTTTCAACTCATTTTGACGTCTGACGTCTATACCAACCTTTTATTTGGAAACAGCACCTGTGCAGAAATATAAGCTTTTTTAAAACATTTGGTTCGATTTTATCAAGAACTTATTTGTTAGAATTAAATAAACAATAATGAAGGGGTTTTTGACACTACTTTAAAGCTTTAAAAAAATAGATAGGTGCATTATTCTTCAGAAGAAGCTGGAGCTGCACTGAACCGAACGCTTCATAATTAACAGTAATAACGCTAATGGAGGCCCTCACGGGGCCCTGACGAATCGCTCACTTAAAATCTGTTATTAAAAAACAATTAGCTCAGCGACGCCGGCGCATTCGTCTGAAAGACGGACTCCAGCATCACAGCGAACGTCCGTCCGTCATTCGGTGTAACCGTAGGGCGTAACGGCCCCTGGGGGCCCCATCATCTAATGACTGCGACACAATCACCAGAGTTGAAACCTGAGCCGATTCTGAAATGCTTGCATGTTCCCATCAGCCCCTCCGACTGAACACACTGATTTTAATTGCATTATGTAGTGAACCCCTTGTTATTGCAAACATCTAGAACGATGTCCTGTAGTGTTTCAGACTCCACTTCCTCTAAACACAAGGTTTGGAGTGAGAGCTTCAACTGATCACACACACACACTTTCATTGCAACGCAAGTTCAGTAAATCAAACTAATACATTTTATATAGACATACACACTCACATGCTCACAGACAGGCTCTCTCTCTCTCACACACACACACACACACACACACTGATGGGCCGTGTCCTTCGCTGTCGCTCCTACAGGGACACAGTGTGTGTGTGTGTTTCCCAGCAGTCTCACAGATGTGGCCAAGAACCGCCCACTTAGAGGAAGAGACCTGACTGACATGTGACGCGACAAACCACTGATCATCATCACACACTCATAACCCAGAATCATCCGAACTACAATAACAGACGTGGAATCTGGGACTGATCAAAACATGACACTTAAATATGTTCAAAGACTTTGAAATGAATGCTTTTATTTGTCAAGGACGCATTAAAGTGATGAAAAGTGACAGCAAAGACATTTTAAATGTCACAAAAGATTTCCGTTTCAAATAAACGCTGCTCTTTTGAGCTTTCTATTAATCTGTGAGTCCTGAGAAATACAGTGGATCACAGTTTTCCACTAAAATATGAGCCGTTTTCAACATTGATCATCAGAAATGTGTCTTGAGCAGTAAATCAGGATATTATTATGATTTCTGAAGATCATGTGACACTGAAGACTGTAAGAATGATGCTGAAAATACAGCTGAACATCACAGAAATACATTTCACTTTAACACAGATTCATGGAGAAATCAGCTGATTTACCCAGCAGGACAGACTTCACTGAACACAAATAAATCTTAACACACAGACATATAAATATATCCAACAAAATACTTCTTAATTCAATAAAATAATAATTATACAAATAAATAAATATAATAATAATAATAAATAAATATTCAGGACTTTATCATTTTATTATTAGAACACACTGAGAGAGAAAACAGGATGAAATGACAAATAAATGAAACAAGGGTCAGATCTGAACTATTTTGGGAGCCACAGATGACACACACACACACACACACACACACACACACACAGAGCTGATGGATGTATCGTTTCATCATCTCAGGCCTCGTCTGTTCACATCAGCTCTTACGTTACAGAAAAAAGAAAGAAAACATTTTCATTTTGCTGATTATTTTTGTCATTTCCCTTCTCTTCAGAGCAAAGAGTCAATTTTCCAGATGACTGCTGTCCATCACGCCGGAGCGAGACAACAATCAGCGGCGCAGAGCGGGGTCAGGAACACGGCTCCGATCACACGACTAACCGGCAAATTACCGTCTGACCCGGCGTCAGGAGGAGAGTGTGTGAGAGCGCCGGGCCAAAGACACTGACACCAACAATCAGGAGAGCGAAGACACAATCTCCCCGAGAGACCTGCTACATTATCACCCTGATCCGGACAGACTTCAGCCGAGCATGATGGACAGAGCTGGGGCACTTAGTTACTGTAACCTACGTAACGAGCTACACCGGCTACAGTAAAAACATTTCACTTGGTTAGTGGTACTGTTTTTTGAAGTGGGGTAAAAGAACATATTTACAGTGAATAACTGTATTAATGTAGTGCAGCTATTTCAATCCAGCACTGATGATGGGACACTTCTGCGCTCGCCGAGGTGAAAGAGCGGGAAACCCTGCGCTAAATGCTGGAATATTTCACTACGAGAAAGCAATTTAATATGTATCTAGATTAAGGCGCTGGATTTGAGAGACCAGATCTGCCAGTGAACCCCGGAAAGCTTCAAACCGGGACTCCAGTGACTAAAAATAGAGATGAAAGCATTAAAAATATATCCTGATCAATTATTAAGCATTCCTGAATATATAGGCGACAATCTGAATATGAAAATGAGCTTCAGATATGAGAGCCGGTCACAAAATCATCAGTGTGTCGCTTTATCGCATCAGGAATCAAGAAGAGGTTCGTTTGTTAAAAGCTGCTGGAACTAAATGACTCTCGCGGATCTTCAGAAGACTTTTGAAATACTGTGACTGTTTCCTGATCCTATAAGAAAATAAAAGTGTGTGTGTTGGATCTGACTGTGATGGAAGATTGAGACTGGGCACAAAAACATTAAACCTCTTCCCATCATGCTTTTAATGGCAAGCTAAAAGCACACAACTCTTCAGAACGAATCATTCAGGTCATGGTTCTGAATCAGCTCAGTGAATCATCCTGGACTCAAAGAATCTCAGTCACATCCATCTCCAAATAAGGGTTAGGTTAAAGTCCATATTAATAACTAAACCATATTAAATTAAATATATTCTTGTAACTTGAAATAAGTTTTAGATCAAATAACAACGTAAACACAAAAACGTAAACTTTTATTTTCATTACTTGGCACTTATTTACTTATTTAGTTTAACTTGATGTACTAAAAAAACAAAAAAATAAAACTATTAAAAAAGATACAACAGGGTATAAATATATTCTTTATTAAAATATTTTAGAAAACTACAAATACAAACCTAACTAAAGCCAAATAAGTGTTTCTTGCAGCCATTCATTCAGTAGCTTAAAAAAGTATGCACTTCCAGATGCTTTTCTCCAGCAGTTTAAAAATACACATTTTATCAGTTTATGAACGGAAGACAAACACAACGCTCTCACTACAGAGCCCTGCTGTACCCCACTGTATTTCTGAACACAAGTCAGACCTAACCCCTGCTTGACTAGTCTCACTTTACTTGTTCAATCCATCACCATAGTAACTCACCAGCGCATGGAAAGCATGCACAACTACACAATAACGAGGACGAGCCGCTGATCTCAGCCCGTTCCAGACCAGCAGACACAAACACGCTGTGATCGACTGAATTCAGATTGAGACGAACCTGCAGAAATGAGACTGAAAGCTCACGTCTGATTGGCTGTCCAGAACATGAGCTTTGGCGTATTATGTAAAACAACAGCGGGTTAATTATTGAGTGGTTGGTTCCAGCTGCTTATGAAAGACCACTGATAAGATTAAATGAAAGTGTGACCCTTCGTAACCTCTTCAGAACAAGCCAGAATGAAGAAAATACCACTATTTCAGCAACAATAAAACAATGTTTAAAAATCCTTAAAACAAGTTACATTTACTCAAGAAAATATTACAATATTATTATTTTAGAGCATCTTAAAAGATGACACCCTTTAAAATCACAACGGTTTGTTTATTTGCTTAATTAGAAGTTTATATGCTGTTAAAAAATGCATGCATGACAACATAAAGAAAATAAATATAGGCTATATATCTATGTAATTATTAAAAAACACTATCAGATTCACAGCAGTTGTGTTTTAATTAAATTATATATTATAAATAAATAAAATAAAAATCCATTAACATTAATAAGGCATTATTTTGTTTTGTTTTTATTGATTCATGCATTTCTCAGCAACATGCCAGTATTAACAAAAAAAAAACATTTTAAACATCCTTCAAATTATTTATACTTTAGGAGAAAATATGACTTGGAATAAATGGTTTGTTTCATCACTTTTAGTTGAAGCATTAAAGCAAGAATGTTTTTTGTGCTGGAAAAAGAGAATGATTTTTGGTGCAACAACACTTAAACAATCAATATCAAACACTTCAGACACAAACATCATGATTTCAGCAGATCCACCAAACCAAAGCTGCTCGGTTACTAACTAACACCCTTCACTAAAGCAGGTTAATTCAGTCATCAGATCACCGACAAACACAAGAGATGTATTATTATGCACTATATCCAGAAGCACGTTTAACTCATTTACACAACAGCAAATGCATGAAAACACGTGAATCCCAGACGTAATGAGAGACACGAGACTGATGACCCACACACACTTTAACACACAGCAGGATACCAGAGGTTCAGTTAGTAACAGGGACCTCATTTAATAAAAACACGCTTACAAAGGAACAAAGTCTGAAAAATACAAACGAGTAGTTTTATGATAGTCTGTATTTTTGGGTCAGTTTGGAAACGTGGAACACATCAGATCTTACACACTCAGAAAAGATCCAACACATTCAGATGCTAAAGACTGTTTAGCTCACAATACACCTTCTCTCTCTCTCTCTGAATTAACAGCTTTCATCTTGAAATTAGTTTTTGTCTCACAATTCTGACTGTTTCCTCAAAATTAAGAGTTTAAGCTACATCCTTTTTTCCATCTCATTATCAAAACATAAAAAAGTAACAATGACTTTTGATCTCCCAATTCTGTTTATATCTAACTATTATGAATAAAAAAAGAAATTGATCTGAAAAAGCGACAAAACCGCAATTCTTTTATATATTTATTATTTAAAACAGATGTAAAAACAGATTAAAACATGCAATTTAGTTAATAAAGCATTGCATGCATATGTGCTTAGATGCATGCATGCGTGTGTGTGTGTGTGAGAGGAGTCTGAGGAATCATGCAGAAACAGCACGAGCGGTTGCATCATCTAACAACCCGACTAGTTAACACAGTCCAGCAAGAGTTGAACACATCTCAGAGTTAGTGTTAGTTCACAGATCCAAACATTCAGAACTGTCATGCAATTGGAAAGTTGTAGTTTGTTAAACTCCAGAAGCGCTTTTAAATATGCGTCCTTTAAAGCCCAGGATGTGGAGACTATAATCACGCAGACTCACAACCTCTGAGACACAACAACACACTCGTGCATGTCAAAGCTGCTTAGAAACAAAACGCTTCTGATGCATATTCTGTCATGCATGCACACTGATGAGCATATTATCGCTGTTTTGATGCGATCGAGAGCTCTCAGCGATCACAGCGCGAGCGCTTCGTTCGCTGTCGCGTTATTGTGCGCTATAAAGCGCTCGTGCGTGTGTAAACTCACCCTGATTAGTTGTCTTAATGTCAGTGTTAACATGGTAAAGCCACCAACTTCTCCGGTTCCAGCAGGATTTTGCGTTCGCACGTTTTTCGTCCGTCGCCTAAATGACAGAAGGACTGACGATAAGCGCGAGTTCTCATGGGAAATGTAGTCCTGTCAGAGACGCGGCAGCTGCGCAGTCGCTGGCCTACAAAACTGACGTCACGACCTGGGAAGTGAAGTGTCCCTCACATCTCATTGCAGCTGTCATTTTATGCTTTTTAGAGTTGATTGCGTTCGATTTTATGATTTATTTCCTCTTTTCTAATGTTTAATAGGCTACAGAAAACACACATACTGATATAGTTTTTTTTAAATATTTTTTTTTTTAAATTTAATTTTTTTTTTTTTTTATTTTTTTTTTACTTTTAAAACAATGTAGTAAGCTTTAGTAATATTGTGTTTCTGTCCCTTTTAATGTGCCTTGTATTTTTTTAAATAATTTTTTTTTTTTACATTTTGCTTTGGGAGCTTGCTTAAAAAATTAAAAGTTTTTGATGTATATTATTTTATTTCAGTTTAATTCCAGTTTTATTTGATTCTGCAGTTTTCCATGCAATCTCTCAATTAATGTGGTTTCATAAAGGTTGCATGCAAAGACCCATAATTATTTAATATTTGCTGCCTACATTAATTAAATCATCTCAACAGCTGTCAGAGAGACATTTACAGTCAGTTGTGGAAATGAATGCTTGCAATTGCAGTAATTCATTAAATCATAATTTATAGTGGTATTAATTAATTATACTACAGTTTTTTATTATTGTAAATTAAACATTCAACCAAAAAAACCCTATTGAATTAAAAATGGAATGTTTTTATTTTTAGTTTTGTTACTGATATATATATATATTAAATCAAAATAATCTAACAAGATCAAAAATCCCTCTATAAACACATCCTTAACTAGCCAGCAATTATTGGTGCTGCTAAATGAGTTCAGATTTCACTCAAATCAAACTATGTAGAGAAAATACACTTTTTACAGTATGCACATGAATTTATCATGCACGGTAAAGTGACCTTCCATCAGAAGAAGTGTGAGCACATGTGAAATGAGTCTTGATCATCATCATCATCTGATAATAACAGCAGTCCAGGCCGGATAGATTTAATTATTTATTTGTGATACATTATTTACACACAAGTTTCTCCATGTATACTATACACATCATCAAGCAGTGCTGCGTTCCTCTCGTATCTCACAGACTGATCGGTGTCCAAAAATAAAGAAGACGCTTCCTCTCGGTGCCTGACTTCAAAACAAAGAGAAGGAGAACGAAAGGGAATCATTCCATCCGCGTCAGCGCCGTCTCTTCAAGCTTTATTCAGAGCTAGTAGATAGATAAGCTATGTCTTTAACTTCAGAATATATAAAGGTAATTCATACGGGGGTGGATAACATTCTGATAAATACATTCATTTGGATCTGTCCATTATTCTAATGATTCTACACCCTTCAAAATAAAAGTTCTTGACTGGAATCAATGGGAACATCCACGGATAACTTATAAAGTCTTTCAAAGTGGAAAAAGCTTTCTTAGAATCCTCTAGAAACTGCGAAAAAAAGATAGTTTTAAGAACTGGCCACTTAAAAGAATCAAAAATGGTTCTTTACTCCTAAAAATAAAGGTTCATTAGACCATTAAACTGTTCTTCACATAAAATAAATAAATAAATAATAATAATACAAATATTACACAATTCCCAAGCAATGCTGCTGCAAAATAAAAACCTTTTGAAACCTTTATTTTTATACGTTCATGGGAAAAATCTAAAAGGTTTTGGTTCATTTTTCTAATTTACCCAGGTCTTATTAATCACAATCATATTTTGAAGTCAAAATGAATTCATGTTCCTGAAGGATTCATCTAAAGCAAACAAACGCTTGTCTTCATCACCTTCCTTCATGACTGACATCAAAAATCATTCAATATTTTCATCAATATCCAAGCTAGAGAAGTCTGATGTATGCTGAGAGTTCATTAAACCCTGATCAGATCTGAGCTGGTTCTCAGGATCAGTAGAAAAACCACACGCTCTCTGTCGGTCTAACAGTCGACGGACCAAAACTGACCAAAGCAGAAAGAAAACTAGATTAAGAGCTGAAGGAGGTTCTTTCTACATCTGACCCCGGAGCACAGAACCAGTCTAGTTTACACACTGAGACTAATATCATCCGAGAGATGAATGAATAATCTTTCTATTGATGTGTGGTTTGTTAGGATCTGAGGGAGCAAAAACATCTAAATATTGAGAAAATCATCTTTAAAGTAGTTCAGATGAAGTTCTGAACAATGAATATTACTCAAGTGTTAATACACAACATGATCTTTACTGTATGATTTTAAACAGTGTTAAAAAAACAAAAAAAAACTAAATCAATAAACAGAAAAAGTACCGGCAGCTCATTAAACACAACGTTTTTCAAACTGTAAAGAATTATTGATTTAATGTAATGGTTGCAATCAGTTTATTTAAGCCATGTTTAAATAAACAGATTTAGAGGACTAATTTTAACATATATTTGAATTAAATGTAGCTAAAATAAATGAATCACTTACCTGAAAAACAAAAATTACTATATATTTATTTCAGGGCATTCATTTTATGGACATTTCTGGTAACTCATGAAATTAAGAGTAAAATTTAAAAACACCTGAAAAATGATAGAAATTATCAAAGAAACCTGTTCCTGCCTCTGAATAAAAAATCAAAAAGGTTTTTACGACTTGTTTTCTCATAATTCTGTTTTTTTCCTCAGAATTGTGTGACACAAACTTTTAATTCTGCCTTTTATGAGAAACAATTACATTTTTTAAGATATAAATCTGCAGTTGCAAGAAAAAAAAAATCATATTTGTGAGATCAAAGTTTCTATTTTTATTTTCTATTCAGGGCTTCTATAAATCATATGAGTTTTTTTTAGAGTATACACTTATGACTGGTTTTGTGCTCAGATACACTCTTAAAAATAAAAGGTGCTTGAAAGCGTCTTCACAGCGATGAAGAACCATTTCTGGTTCCACAAAGAACCGCTCCGTCAAAGAAGCATCTCTCTATCATCTGAAGAACCTTCGTTCATCACAAAGAAGCTCTTGTGAAACTGAAAGGTTCTTCAGATGTTCTTTAAGAGAACAAATAAAGAAAAGATCATGGTGAAGCACCTTTATTTTGGAGAGCGAGGGTCACGCACACAAATAAAACGCAGGTGGAAAATGCCTCCTCATCCGAAGTACGGGTGTTCGCTCTGAAAGTTGTAGTCCGGACAGACCTTCTGCACCAGCTTGTAGTCGATGCTGAAGAAGGAGATGAAGATGCAGATGACTTTGAAGGGTTTGGAGCAGAGCCAGGACGAATGCGACTGGGTGTTTTCGGTGAAGCAGGTCTGGGACGGATCGTAAAGGCAGGGCTTGGGCTTCTTGGAGCGGTCCGTCTTCTCGTATTCGACGCGACAGTTGAAGGTTTTGACGTCTTTGGGCTCGAGGGTGGACTGATGCGGCTGGTGGATCTGGATCTCTGGCTGAAGCGGGTTCTGGAGGACCTCGAACTCCACGATCTTGGACGGAGGGACGATGCTTACCGAGACGTTCCCCAGACTGGACGAGTTGTGCCGGAAGTAGACGGTGAACGTCCCGTTGACGTGGTCCACGATCTTCCCCGTCACCAGGAGACTGAACTTGAGCGTCTTGACGTTGAAGTAGAAGTCTCCCCAGCCGAAGATCTTCTTGGTCTTCATGGAGGTCTTGAGCGAGGGCTTGCGTTTGGGCCGGTAGCCCGTCTGGTCCAGGAGCTGAGACTGGTTCCGGGCCCATTCGTAAGGGTTCTGGAAGCTGAAGCTGGGCGCTTTGGGCTTTGGCGGCGTGTGGTCCAGGGTGGAGAAGATCCTGGAGGTCTGGTACGGAGGTTTAACGCCGCCTGAAGGAGCCGGGACGCCGTACGGGAGGCTCTTGAAGACTGTGCCGGACTGGTCCAGGTAATCCAGAGACTTGCCCACCTGTTTCTCCAAGCCATGCACCTGCACACACAAACAGAGACAGGTATTTAAATCAATATAATCCTATAATTATAAATATGGTTAATTATATTTAGCCTTTATAAAAGTATTTCATTATTTTCAAACACTTAAATATAATAATTAAATATTTGAAAGATTTTTAAAGTCATACAGCATAATTTAATCAAGACCAGTTCAGATGGAGAAACTCATGTTCAGTCATCGACAGGTTTGTTTTATTGGTCTAATATAAAATGTTTTTCTAAATAGCATTTACAAAATATATAATGTAATCTTGTGAAAAAGCCTGAATCAATAATAAATCATCAGTGCATTGATTGTGTGATGTGTTAGTCCTGATGGATTGAGTCGTAATTAAAGACAGAAACACAGAATAATTAAACACTCAAAACACATGTTCTGTTAGAGAAGAAGTGATTATTAATGACTGAAGAAAACACATTTACAGTAATGATGCAGGATCAATAACACACTTCTACAGAGAGATGATCACTCTAGAGCCATCTTCATAATTCATACGCCGTCTCTCCGGGACAATTCTATTTTTACACTTCATTTCATGTTGTTGTGGCTGCTCTATTTACAGTGAAGTGAGCCGCTCTGAGTGTGTGTGAATATTAATAACTGATCCAAACCTGCTTGAATATCTGATGACATCATCAGCGTCAGAGACACACACACACACACTGTCATCATATGCCATGGAATCAAAACATTTCAACTCCCAATTCTGACTTTTCTCTCATGATTTTGATATTTTTCTTGGAATTCTGTTCATACCTCCCAGTTCAGACTTTTTTCTAACAATTATGGAGTTTATTTCTCACAATTCTGTGCAATTCTATGAGTTTCTATCTTGCTATTCTGATTGTTCTTGCAGTTTTGCCTTTTTCCTTTGTTTGTGAATTTATATCACGCGATTCTAGCTAAAATTGTAGCTACCTCAGTTCTTTTTTCTAGAAATGCTGATGTTTTTCCTTGTGATTATGATATTTTGACATTCCTTGACTGACAATTTATATCTTGCAATTCTGTCTTTCTTTGTAATTTTTCTCAAAACTCTGACTTATTTTTCACAATTTAGACTTTTGCTCTATCAATTTTAAATTTTCTCACAATACTTAGTTATTTTCGCAATTGTTTTTTCTAGCAAATCACTTTTTTTTTTTTTGCAAGTTGTTGATATCTCAGATTTCCTTGCATCAGCAGAAATAAATCTCACATACAGACGTTTCTTCTGAGAAATGTGAGTTTATATGCAATTCTGAGTTTGTATCTTGCCTTCTACATGCATCACGCACGTTATCAAGATGCCTGAGCAGACGTCTTTGCTCCTCGAGTCTGAACTCGAGCCTCTGAAGCAGACAGTCGGAGCTGAAGGGATCTTAAAGGAAGACTTCAGTGATCGGGTCAAAAGAGCAGCAGAGAATAAAGATCCGTGGTCCTCATCACGCTCTCATCCAACACAAACGTCCATAAACACACACTCATCCGTCTCCAGAGCTCATCACAGCGCATGTCTCTGTTAGTTCCAGCATTCATCAGAGCGCTGCTAATGTATTCAATCAGTAAATTAATTTAGCTGCGCGTGTCGAAGCGATCAGAGTCATTGATTGAGGTGGTATAAGTGAGGAGATATTGATCAGAGACAGCACAGATAAAAAAAAGAGCTGATGACGGATGAGCATCGAGCCGAGTGTGACTGGAAGTGTGTTTAAACAGTCGTTTCTCACAACCTCCACCGCGGCTGTAGCCAATTATTATTGAGCGCTGGTCTCAGAAATGAAACACGAGCAATCAACATGAAAATCATGCTAACATACGGCCTAACCAGCAGAGGCGTCCTAAAGTAACAACTGCTACAGTTACACAAAATTAATATTATTTTAAAATATTTTTTTAGCTAGCTAAGCAGCATTTATTTAACATTTCTAAAACTAAAACTGAAATACAAATAAATTTATAAAAATTAAATACAGTTAGACCTATTAACTAAAAGTAACATGAAACCAAATGTTACAACACCAACAAAACTATAACAGTGATTTTGACCATAAACAATCATAGAGTTTAATATTTTCAATTATATATATTTTTTATTAATTTAAATAATTTAGTCAATAAGCAATACTTTAGAACTTAAGTAGATATAATAATTTAAATTCATGTAATTTAAATTTTCTGGTTAATTTTTAAACCTGATGAAAACAAAAAACTAAAAGATCATATCAGAATCTCAGAGCATTATGAATAAATGTTTACTACAGTTAAACTACAGTGCTGCTCAAAAGATGGGGGTCTTTTATTTAGCAAGCACACATTATATTACCAGTAAAGATATTTATAACATTACAGTAGATTTCTATTTCAAATAAATGCCGTTCTTTTGAGCTTTCTGTTCATCTGTTCTGTTCACATAATCATTGAGCAGCACAGCTGTGTTCAGCACTGATCATAATCAGAAGTGTGCGTTGAGCAGTAAATCAGGATATTATTATGATTTCTGAAGATCATGTGACACTGAAGACTGCAGTAATGATGCTGAACATCGCAGAAATACACTTATTTTAAACCATCATTTTGTATTGTATCTTTGATCAAATAAATGCAGCCTAGATGACCCCAAAGTCTTGAACAGTAGAGTAATGAATAAACCCTCATACTGTACATACAGTCAAACAGCATCTGGTCTCGCTGCATCAGCACCATCTGCTCTGCGCTGACCTTTGACCTCTGATTTGAGATCACTGATTTCACTGCTGTCACACACATGCCATCGCACAAGATTAAATATGAGGAAACATTAGTTTATAGAGTAACAGAGATCTTAAACCAGCACAATTCTATAAAACATTCAGAAAATAAAACTAACTGAATTTTTCCAGGGTTAATGGCACACACACACACACACACACACACACACACACATATATATATATATATATATACAGTAATAATTTTACTCTACTAATTTATTAATTTTATTATATTACTATTAATTAGTACTGTCAGCACTAAAAGTTTTTTGCTAACATGTGTGAATATTTAGTATGTATGTATAAATAAACACACTTGCATGTATACATTTCAGAAAAAAAATTATCTTCATATATAAAAAATATGTATACATATATATATATAATATAAATTGTATGAATATAATGTAAATAGATACTGTATGTGTGTGTATTTATATACTCATAATAAACAAAAACCTTTATTCTGGATGTGATTAATCATTTAACGGCACTAATATTAATATTCTTTTTTTAGTGTAGAAATAATGCCTTTTTATTTTTCTTGCATACTGAAGAAAAACATATTAGCAGGTGATTTCATCCAAAGCGACGTCATCAAATAATATTTGTAAGATAAAAACTTTCTTTCCTCTGATTGCATCTATAAAAAACCCTGCATAATGCATCTCATAAGTAAGGAATAATTGACGACGGGCCGTTGAATTATTAGAAATAATGCACACCTGAGGTGTAACCTCGGTCCGCTTCGCGTCGTGGCCGCATCACCACCTCGAGTGTGCATTATTTTTCTAATAATTCAACGGCCCATCGTCAATTATTCCTCACATAATGAACGCACTATTAAAAAAACTAATCCAGAAGTTTCATTGATTTTAATAAAGTACTTCGTGTTATTTACAGCATGAGTTATGGATGACGGCTTCATACTTTACTGTAGATCTACAGTGATATTCAAATATGATCAGAATATTTTTTTTTTCATATCAAATCATATCTATGTTTATCCAAACGTTCCTCCTGACAGCGATGCCACGGAAGAAGCATTCAGACACAGAACCATGTCTTTACAATCAGAAGAACCAAAGACGCTTCAGAGAAACAGAAGCTGAGTCGCTGAGATAAAGGTAGTTTCTGTTCATTAGTGCAGTGTTTGGTGAGGATTCGGTCATAACGGGGTTAACTCTCTCTTGCCCTTCATGTTTGGCCAGCTCAGCACAGATCGTCCAGCTGTTCTCCTGTCGAAGAAATGTTGAAACACGGCAGGAGTTTGAGGAGTTCAGCTCTGAAATAAGAACAGGACTCTCTTCACTGTCAGCAAAAAACCTCCAGAACACAGAGACTGGGTACTAATGTCTTTATATTCAGCTCCAAATGACCAGCAGACTGAGCGACAGTCCAGAGACCTCGTGGGTGCGCTATGTCAACCTAATACAACCTATAGATACAGTATATATGCTGTGGACGGATGCTAAGATTATTATTACGAAGTATTGTTCATTAGTTCATGTTTTAGTTGTTTTTACACACTGTAACATTATTTCATGACAAAATAATATGTATCCTGATTTCTAATGTGAAAAAAGCTATTTATTGATCAATAAAAAAGGAAGAAAAAAACGTTGAAAACGTTTTATAATTAATTTTTTTTTTTTTAAATTAAATCTGAATCATGCAAAACCATAAAAATAATAATACTTTATACCTATTGTAGGTTTCGATCATTTGTCAGTAAGATTTAAAACACATTTATACTCAAAACTCATTTTAAACACAATAAAAATGCAATATACTTCCTTATTATTTAATATAAGTAATAATAACAAGAATAAAGATGTTGTTTGAACATAAATATTGTGTTACACTGAATGACAATATCGTATTATATCAACCAAATTTTGACTTTATTCTCCAAAAACCTTAAAAGTGAACACTTTACTTCCATTTAAAGTGCTTTCTATGGACATTAAATCACTTTTGTGAATTTCTTTTGATTTATGTCTTTGACACACATGATTTTTGGATGAAAAATGTGTTCATTCTCTACCTGCAAAATATCATTTCTTATTTTAATGCAGATTTTGTGCACATATCTGACTTGTACATGCTGTAATTGTTATTAAAAAAAGTAATAATTTACTAGAAAATCTGATGCCTTAGAGTAATAAGACTTTATGTAAAAAAACAACAACATAATTTGGCTTCGTATGTGCAAAATGTTATTTCTTCTTTTTTAAATTGAGATGTGGTGCAGAAATGCGACCTGGACCTCCTGTTGTGAGATTCACCCAAATCTGCAGGATATTAAAGAAGCCGAATCTGGGTCCTGAAGGCGGTTTGGAGGACAGATCAGGAGCAGGCGTGAGTTCATAAAGAGCTCCGGGAGGTTGTTAGCAGCGTTTCAATTTGAGCTATGCATTTACAAGTCTGCAGACAGCAATACCAAGTGGAAAGCTGCCGTCGATTACAACAGCTGCCACCAAAACACAGCGTTTCTCCTGATGTATAACACGCTCAGGCTCTCCTTCTTCTTTATGCGCCATCTCTGCGGCAAGGAGGAATAATAACCCGTCGAGTGGAAGGGAAGATGGAGTAATCCAGCCAGACCAACTGTGTATACATATGTATGTCTCGGGGAATTTAATATAAAGAAAATTTGATTACGGTAGCTCGAGATCGCGAGCGGTGGAGGGAAATGGCTTTATTGGTGCAGAAGGAGGCTGCTGCGGAGTTCCAGGGCCATTGATAACCCATAACTTCATTTGAGACACTATGAGCAAAAAGCATCTTAAGAAAGTCTTTACGAGCGGCGGGAAGAGGCAGCGGAGCCGGAAACCAGCCGCAATTAAGACGACTATTCATCGACCGCATCTTCAGATCGCCACTGCCACTCGTTAGTGTCCACTCGTTAGTGTCCACTCGTTAGTGTCCACTCGTTAGTGTCTGGCCCATGCTGACCGTCCCAGAGGACCGGTGGGAATATGAGCAACGCCACAGGCCTCTCTACACCTCTAATTGGAGTTTTATTTCATGCAATCAATTTGTTTCTGTCTCAGATACTGATGCATTGATCCTCTGCCACCACACACACACACACACACACACAGATGAATATTCTGAGCTGCATGATGTGCTCACATAAGCACAAATATACAGCAAACATGAGTAAAGTTACACCAGTAGTCAGGTTTTCTAAGCCGTCTCTTCTGTTCAGCAAGGCTGCTTTTATTGATCAAAAGTACAGTAAAAATTGTGAAATATTATTACATTTAAAATCAGTGATTTCTACATGAATGTATAGTAAAATACAATTTATTTCTGTGTTGCACAACTGAATTTTCATCCTCATTACCTCAGTCTGAGATCATCAGAAATCATTTCATTCAACGCGATTTTTATTATTGAGATACTATATTTTAAATCAGGCTTATTATTTTTATTTTTTATTTTCTGTTAACATTTTAGTTTTATAAAAAAAAAAATATATATATATATATATATATATATATTTTTTTTTGGTCTTTTTGTTTCAGCTAACGTTTTTTTTTTTATGTACGAAATTCTTAATTTTTCTTTCTTTCTTTAGTTTTTTGTTAATTATAATAACCCTGATTTGAACATACTTATTTACTGCTCAAAGAAACATTTCAATTATTATCAATTTTAAAAACAATATTTTTCTGGAAAACTTGAAATAGAAATAGTATATAGCTTGATAAAAGTATTTTCTATCAGTATCAGTATCAACTTAATTTAATGCACCCTTGATGAATAAAAACCTAAAAAAAGCCTTGTTTTTCAAAATCCACAGTTTTCACAGTTTTCACAGAAATATAGAAAAAAATAAACAGCTAATAAACAGAAATGTGTGTTGAGCAGTACATCAGTATATTATTATGATTTCTGAAGATCATGTGACACTGAAGACTGCTGTAATTATATAATACATAAGAAATACATCACACTTTAACACATATTCACAAAGAACACAGATATTGTAAGTTGTAATAATATTTAAAAATGTTAAATGTATTTTTGATCAAATAAATGCTCCTCGGTGAGCAGACAGACTTCTTTTGAAAACATTAAAATGAATAATGAATCCAAACTGTATTCAGGGCAGTGGTGAGCTCCTCTTCTTGTGACTACAGCCTCTAAAGCAGCAGTGCTTCCTCTCGCTTCCTCCGACAGAGAAATAGTTTGAGAACTCTATATTTTGACAATAATCTCATAAGAAACTTTTGCCTTCTTTCCTTTAAAATGAAAATGACATTTAATTATGAGACGAGAAATACAGCCCAGAGGAAAAGAGATAAACCGCTGGGAAGAGAGAGAGAGAGAGAGGTGGATTATCAGGGAGAGAGAGAGTGAGTGAGTTATAAAGTATCAGAGACCAGAGGAATGGAGCCGAGACTGATAACACAGAAATAAAACGTGGAGGAAAAGAAAGTGAGAGACTGAATTACCACAACAGAAGAAGAAGATGATCTTATTAGTGAAAGAAAGAGAAAGTTGAAGGAAGAGTTCAGGAATCATTCACTCAGAATATTCAAGCTGCACCGACGCAGTTAATGCTCCCAAAACCACTAAAAACACCATGAAATATGTATTTAAAATCTATTACAGGGTTTTTGTCAATCACTGATTTCACTGTAAGATGCAGTGACAACTTTAGATCATTAACATCTTTGTGGGCACGGTTTTAAATGAACTCTTGTTATAATTATAAAGATATTTAAAGTTTACAACAATGTTTCTTAGAATATCTGTCAACGTTTATTTTGAGTGTTGATCTCAGAATGTTATAAGAACATGCCTCGATCTTTAAGGACATAAAAATATATCACTTTACAAACTTTTTGATTTTTATAACGTATAAAAACGTTGTGAGAAGGTTTGCTGTTAGCTGCTGATGGTGTGTTGAGTTGTGTTGAGTTTACTGGAGACATGATGACAGATCGCTCATATATTCATATACGGGTCGCTATTACTGCGAGAGGCGACTATGAGAGAGTGTGTGTGTGTGTGTGTGTATTAAATGAGATCAGGTGTAAAGCGCTTTGTGATTATTGACTCTGAAAGTGAAGAATCTCATTAAAAGAAGACGCGCTGGTTGCAGCTCTTGTCATAACAGCAGGATAAAGAGACAAACAGCCTGAACGCTGCTTTAATCACTCTAACTGTGTAAAGATCCTGTCAAAACCGCTGTTTCTACACACACCCAATCAACCCAGTCGAGCTGATCGAACCAAGAGGAGATTCAACACTCATCTCCAGATGAAAAAGCCCATCAAGAGCTAATACACGTGTCCTCCATCTCTATAGTGTTAAAAACTACATCCTAACATCATTTAGTTTTTTCAAAACCTGTATGAACTCTTTCTTCTGTTGCACACATATTATTATTAGGCATTACAATGGAAGTCAATGGTTACTAATCGTCAAACACTACCAAAGTGCTGAACAATGCACAACCAAAGACCGCCACAGATCAGTCCAGACCAGTACAAACGAGCACAGACCACCGCAGACCACAGGATATCAGCGCAGACAAGCATCGTGTCTCCACACACCTATGAAGAAGCTCCATCACTAACAGATGTGCTGCTGATCAAAGTCCACTGCGGTGGCAGATCTTTTTTCTATTTAGCACCCAAACTCTGGAACAAACTACCTAACACTGTTTGGGAGGCAGGCACACGATGCACTCGTTACATTGTAAAAAGAATGGCTTCTAGGCTAATATTAGTCTGTCTCTCTTTTACTCAGTTCCTCAGTCCGTATCCAGATCAGACGGTGTACCAGCACAAAGAGATGATCTTCATCGGAGACCAGAACACCTAGATGAGCTCCGTGG
>JAUMHP010000048.1:20238815-20266003 GCA_032361065.1 Enteromius trimaculatus | reverse complement strand
GGGTCTGAGGTAAGACACCAGTTCAGTCTGTGTGACACGCTGCTGTCAATCAACTATTGTGGGAGTGGCCTCTGACGCCACACCAACATGCATTTGAGAATGACTTGATTTCAGAAGGGCAACTTATTTTTGTTAAGTAAAAATAATTTTATAGTTACATTGTCATAGTGTAAAAGGATGACAAATATTAGACAAATATAATTGTTTAGCTATATTGCACAGCTCGGCTCTCTCAACTTCTAAAACTCCCCTGTATGCCGTGTCAAGCCTCTCTCTCTCTCTGCAGGAGAACAATCTGCTCTCTGTCAGTCTGTGTTTCACTCTCTTTCCCGATGAGTGTCAGAGCGGCACAGCAGGGTCTCCCACCTCTCTTCATTTCTCCCCATCACTCATTCTCTAACAGACACATATATCCGGCCTTCGCTCCGCAATATCCTTGAAATCCCTCAGTCATTCATTCCTCAACATATGCTGCCCTTTAATGTACATCACGCGCTGGATATGCTCGGTATAGTTGATGATGCGTGATGGGTTATTCTGACCCTGCGCTCTCGTTGAATACCTCTCGAGTCGATTGTAGTGTATTATGTAGAACCCATCTCAATATCTGCACACTTTGAGCATCACTATGCTATTTTATTCTTATCCACTGTATTTCAGAAGTCAAGAGCGTGCCGGGGTCGACAGTTTGTGTGAAATGACTGTTTTCTGTACTCTCAACTATTCATGAGGCGCTCCGTTCCACCCTTCTTAGTGCATCTTGTTCTTCATTTGCACTTTTCTATATAACGCTCATCCAATGCACCTCTTTCTAATGTAGAGTGTTCAGGTTATTTATGGCTATATAAAATTGCTTGCAGAGATATTTTTCGATGCATTTTCTACTGAAACATCAAATTTGATCAGTCAACTTCCAAAAGGGAGAATGCATACACGTTACTTGAAGTTATTAAATATAATGCATTATTAAAGTATCGTCTTGGAATGAACATTACAATGCATTGTGAGATCTCATTATAATTTAAAAACTATAATGCATTAAAACACATGGCAGGCAACAATTTTCAGATGTAGTGTTGTTAAAAGAAATGTACTCACTTTCAGTTCATCCTAGATGTAAACAGGTTTAGATGTTTGTTTGTTTTTAAAGGGAACAGATTAAGTGAATGGGTGCCGTCAGAACGAGAGTCCAAATAGCTGATAAAAACAGCACTCCACAGAAAAGCCGCACAAATCTATCATTAAGATGTTTTTATCTTCAAAACATTGCTACCAGCTGAAATATGAGTCCTTTAATCATAATATTTCTTTCTCCTGTGAAAAAGTCACCCCATCTGAATCATGAGAGAAAAGTTTCTTGCGCTGATAAAACACTGTTTACAAGCACGATGAAGTGTTATTATAGACTTATGGATATTTTGGCCAGAGGCGATGGTTTAAAGTTAAAATGCCTTAATGATTGATTTGTTTCTTATAAACAAGCAGCTTTTATCTTCACAAGATGTTAACTGATGTATTTGAGTTGTGTGGAGTACTTGTGGATCAGTGATGTTTTTATGAGCTGTTCGGCACCCATTCCCCGCAGAGGATCCATTTGTGATCAAGTGATGGAATGCTAAATGTGTCTAAACCTGTTCTGTGGAAGAAACAAACTCATCTACGTCTTGGATGCACTGAGAGTACATTTACAGCCAATTTACATTTTTGTGTGAACTATTCCTTTAACTTTGGTTACAATTATTTACGAAAAGAAATGATGCATTACCACCTGCATTGTAAATACTTTTATAACGCATTATACAGGCTTTAAGTGTAATATTGCTTCACATATATATTTAGTGCATATAGTGATATAATTATCACATATTCTATATTTAAAATGTTATGCTCTTATATAGTTTTATATAGTTCACTGAAAAAAAACTTATTAATACTTACCATGGTTAGGAATAGGGTTTGTTTTAGGGTTACTTGTCTTGCATGTAATTCTGCATAATTTATTGTTAATATAATATCAGGTATACATGTAACTTGTATCAAGGACATCTTAAAATAAAGTATTGTGGGGAAAAAACAATTAAGGTCGAAATTATTTTCACTCTGATATAATTCACACATAATTTCGATAAAACAGCAAGAAGCACATTAGATTAGATGTAAAAATCTGAAATAGAAAAACTAAATTACCTTGTTAAAAGTTTATTTGTTTCCCATTTTTTAAAAAAAATTGCATTTTTATGTATATTGGCTACGGTTAAAATAACAAAATAAAACAACATTCTATTTCCACAAAATAAAATTTATATTTTATAATAACACGACCAACTTATAAAGGGTTAACAAGGAGGCGGAGCTGATTAATCGCTATGGGAGCTAACACACTTCATAATAAGAGTCCAGACGGGGTAACACACAGAACTGTCCGGGGTAGAGTGCCCTCTGGTGGAGCTCGAGGACATTCCTGGCTGTTGGTCGTAACACATACATACAGAGTTTAAATTAGACATTAGATTCATATTGTTAGTGATTTTACATTTGAAACTAAAAATAGATAAATACAGAGTTTACGTAGCTGAAGGGCTGGAGCACACACTGAGGACATGATATCAGAGCCACGTGCAGGTCCACGGCCTGATCTCAGGGTCAGGAACATTCCAAATAAAGCACAGAATGAACTCACGCTTCACTTTCACCTTTCTCCTATATAGTGTGACCTCAGCAGATCAGACTGTACCTGCACGTATTGATGAACTCCTATTTCTTCTCAAACACTGAGCCCTTTAGGTCATTTTGTGGGGTTAATTTTCACAATCTTGGGTATTTTTGTGCAACTCATCTGCTGGATCGGGTCAGTGTCACTAGTGCGCTGGATTAAACTAGATTGGTTTGCCTCCTGTTCTGAGAAAAACATCATGTGGGCAATTAAACCAATTGTGCATCGCTCTACAGTCAGGAAAGTTACTGTTTTTCAGTTAAAATGTAAGTTTTGTTGGTAAGAACTGAGAATAAATTACATTTTAAAATGCTCATGACAGATTACAGTTACTTCTTAATGGATTACATGATTATGGATTTATTTTATGTGATTATTAGCAATTATTTGTTGGGAATTAATTATAAGCTTTATATCCATTCACAAACTCACTTCAGTTCCTACATTAAGAGCCCAGTGTAAGAATGTAACGTTTAATGCATTTCATGATTTTGACATATTAAAAATTGTACTTTTAGACTGGTATGCTATTGAATGGATCGTTTAAACAAATATGATATTCTGAATACATGACTACATTTTTTTTTAATCTAAATCCTGCATTCAGTTTTAATCTCCCCTAATTGTCTATTACAATATCTAAAAGCCCATTCTTAGAATGCACCAATCTGTGATCCATTTTATTGTGATAGTATTTAGTTGTTGCTTGTATTTGTGAAGCAATGTTTGTCTGAAATGAACAAATTCCACATTTAAATATAACCTGAGACGGAATATGTGTTATTTACCGATGTGGCTAAAAAAGACACTCACCAAAAAGGAGTCAGAGGGTAAAAGGTTATCAGGACACATTTGGTACAGCAAACATTTAGTGGCATCACAACACCAACGAGAATAAATCAAATGTATTTCAACATGACGTAACCCACGCACAGCTCATAACAGCACTCCTCGTTCATTATTGTGTGGTCAGTGATGTCCATCTGAACACTGCTGATGTGTGTCCGCCAGACGGCGCCTGCGCACTGCGAGTCCGAGCAGCGGGCAGCATCTGCTGAGGGCCAGATGTCACGTGGCTTCATTATCTGTGTCAATTAATTACCCTCAGTTACACCACATGCTCATTCAGGGATGAAGATATTATTCATATATTTTCCTTTTGATTTTATTTGTTTCTCGCACGTATTGCACTATTCAACATAGAAGTAACATTTTAGACATAGTTCGTGTTCAAGTTACTAAACAACGAGACACGGTTTCAAAGCACCTGATGAATCTCTGTCTCTATTTTGAGCACTAAAAAAAATAAATAAACACACACACACACACACAATGAACTATAAAAAATGCATGTATTCCAATAAACCTTTTTTTTTTTTTTTTACCATTTTATCACTGTATTAGCAGTATTACACTTTACACTTTATTACAGCCTTTATTACAGAAAATAAATACATAAATAAATAAATGCTGGGGTCCAATGTTAAACTCTGTCAACTATAATTATTCTAATTACTCCTTTAATTACTGGAAAATCCTGAAACTCTGGCACTTCTTATTTTTCTGTCCCCTTAATAAATGAAACACATCTTTGTTTACATTTTTTATTTATTATTTTGAAGGGATGGTTTAGGTCATCGTATTTCTTGATAGCCTTGCATATTTCATAATATCATATTTTGATTGAAACACCATTTTATTGTCTATAGACTTCCATTGCGCGGACAAAAGAGGACTCCTTTTTATTTTAAAATATCTAAACAGTTTTGGACTGACAGTAAATGCAGCAAGATGATAATTTTAATGCTCATAGTTTGGGACATAAACAGAGGCAACTGAACGAGTTTTTCTATGAACAGATGAGCGCGCATCTGCACCATGGTTTCTTCATTTGAAACAGCCATCATATTGCGTCATATTTACCGATCTTGTGATCTGTTTGGTTTGGATGCTTTAGGGTTTCAATGTTGGGGGTCACTGGGACAGAGGTCAGCGTTTGGACTTCGCTTGGGCAGCCGCGTCTCGACGTGGCACTGTAAGTGTCGTATGTTTATTTGTTCGCGCTAATGATTAACCCCAGCAGAGCTATATATACACGTTTCAGCTAGGAGTGCGCGTCATTGGTGCGGCCCTTAAACGTGTCACAACTTTTGATGGATTACCCCACTTCTGAGTGCTCAGGTGCGGCTCACTCCTCTCCATATACTCGCTAGTGCGCGTCTCTCCAAACTCTGTCAGACCCAAACGAGCAAACTCAACATGTTCTTGGTGTCGTTCTCTTGGGCGAACTTGTGCGTCCTCGCGTCCTCGGCGCTGTCCACGCTGGTGGTGCTGAGCGCGCTTGGGGTGAAGGGAACGAGGGCGGCCGCCACCGGCTGCCCGACCTGCGGCATGCCTGCGATGGAGAAGGGCACCGAGGAGCGTTACTTGGTCGAGATAGCCAAGCAGCAGATCCTGAGCAAACTTCACTTGCGCGAGAGGCCGAACATCACGCAGACGGTGCCGCGCGCCGCGCTCATGACGGCGCTGCGCAAGCTCCACGCGGGCCGAGTCAGACAAGATGGAACGCTGGAGCTGGACAATAACGTGCCAAACTCGCGCACGAATAACCAGGCGTACGAGATCGTGAGCTTCGCTGATGTCGGTGAGTGCATGTGACTTATAAGCAGTAGCATTCTTAACAGTACGCACACATTCTCGTACTGAATTGAATTGAACGCTGTATACAGGAATGTTGGTGAGTGCGTCTGACTTTTATATTTTTATATAAGCATTATTAAGTGTTAAGTGCGCATATTTTCATACATATATTTCTAACCTTTTTATAATCTGAAGAACCTTCGTTCACCAAAAAGAAGCTTTTGTGAAACAGAAAGCTTTTTTATGAAACCATTTAGACGAAAAGTTCTTCCGGCATAATGAAGCACCTTTATTTCTAAAAGTGTGTTGTTTCTAGAAGCGTTCTCAAGACATTCAGTGTAATTTGGTAAGTGCGCACAAATCCTGAATTAAACAGTTTATTCGGACTATTCAGGATTTATAAATGGCAAACTGCGTTCAAAGATCCAAACAAACTATATGTTGGAGATGTTAACAAACTGAAAGGTGTGTACATCTGACTAATCCTTTATTGAAGCATTCATAAGACGTTCTTGCGTCAGCGAGCAGTTTTTCCAGCTTGCGTTTGAGTTTTCTCAACTTTTTTGTATAACCAGAAAACAAGAAGTTTAGAATCAGCACAAAAATCTGCTGAAGCTGGTTTGCTTCAAACTTTTAAGTTGGCTCAACGTAAAATGTAAAGTCTGACGCATTCGCAGAAAATATCTTACTTCCGCTTGCACTTCTGATCACCTGTGTCTGATTTCTCTCCAGATAACCAGGTTTCTGACGGCACCGACACCAGCCTGTCGTTCCAGTTCCTGCAGGAGAAAGGTCACAGCGTCCAGGTGCTTCAGTCCTCGCTGTGGCTTTACGTGCGTCCGGCCGATGCGCCTCATCCCGGTGGCCGCGTGAACGCAGAAATCTGGCTGCCGGCGTTGGCCGGCGCTAATCGCACACTTCTGCTCCAGAGGAGCGTGGATGTGTCTCGAGGCGGATGGCACACGTTCCCTGTCACCGGAGCCCTGCAGGCCTTTCTGGACGGCGGTCAGCGTAGTCTCCGTCTGGAGGTGCACTGTGAAGACGGCGGACGCAACCTATGCAGTCGCGAAGTCTCGAGCGAAGCTTCCCATCAGCCGTTTCTAGTCGCACAGGTGCAGTTGCGCGAAGACCCCAACAAACACGCGCTGAGCAAACGCTCGCTGCGCTGCGGAGACGACGTGAGCGTCTGCTGCAAAAAAGACTTCTACATCAAGTTCCGGGACATACAGTGGCAGGACTGGATCATAGCGCCCGAGGGCTACCATATGAACTACTGTATGGGACAGTGTCCGCAGCATCTATCCGGCTCGCCCGGCATCGCCTCCTCCTTCCACGCCACCGTCTTCAGTCAGCTGAAGGCCAACGGCATAAATACAGCCGTGTCGTCTTGCTGCGTTCCCATCCAGAGACGGCCGCTCTCCATGGTCTACTTCAACTCACAGCACACCATCGTAAAGACCGACGTCCCGGACATGATCGTCGAATCCTGCGGGTGCACATAAAGAACAATTACGTGACTTAAATGGTTCGTTCATTAGCCCATGATTTACTCACCCTCAAGGCATGATAGGTGTATATGTGACCTTGGAGCACAGAACCAGTCATACGGGATGAACCTGAGATATATGACAGCTGAATAAATAAGCTCTCCATTGCTGTATGGTTTGTTAGGATAGAACAATATTTGGCACGAGATATGATAATTTAAAATGTTAAGGAAAAATCCCCTTTTAAAGTGTTCCAAAAGAAAGTCCTTAGAAATGTATATTACTAATCAAAAATGAAGCTTTGAGTATGAAATATGACCTTTACTATTTAAGTATTTTTGGCATAAAAATAATTTTGAGCCATACAGTGTATTGTTGGCTACAAATATACCCGTGCTGCTTATGATTGGTTTTGTGCTTCAGGGTCACATGTGACTTTATTCTTTCAGAAGAATTCATTCAGAGTTATTTTATAAAAAATGATCCTTGCTCTTCCAAGCTTTATAATAGGAATAGATGTTTCCGTTCAATAGTCCAAAACAAGTGCAATAAAGCACATCCATCCATAACAAAATGTGCCTCGCAAGGCTCCAGGTGGAGAATAAAGGCCTCCTGAAGCAAATTAATGCATTTTTGTCAGAAAATTGCCATATTTAACACATTATAAGCACTTTCTCTACTTCCACTAATTGTAGTACATGCAAGCTGTTCCGGCGGAAGACGTGGGACGGTTGCGCTTTATTTGACGTTATAAAGCTTGGGCATTTTTTTATATAACTTGAATTGGATATATAAGTCATATACACCTCGGATGGCTTTTCATCTGCTTTATCAGGAAGAGGCGAATACGCTCTAATCAAGGCTTTCTGTCTAAGCAAAGCTTCTTCGTTATGGGTTTTTACAGATGTTGAAATACTCAGGGAAATCAAAGCCACTGTAAAATCCACGCTTAGGCCTGACTCAGCAACGGTTACCCAACGACAGTAAACATTTAGATATTGCCACACGTCCCAGAAAAGGTCTGAGCAAATGAAAGTGGTGCATTAGTATCTCATACATTTCTCTCTTACAATAGTTCTCGAAGCTTATTTTGACTGTTTACGCTGAGCACCAGCAAATGCAACTAAACGTGTACTGGCTTTCCTTTCTGTTCCTTTATTTGTAATATTAATAAGTCTTATTTATATAGCGCCTTTGCAAAAGCAGTACAGTAATCTACCAGCAGTACAATAGCCTACATTTTACTTGTTACGGGTGCATTTTTGTCATGTTTATTTTGAATGTTTATTGTGTCTTATGTTCTCATTTTGTTTAGTCTGAAGCACTTCCTAGTGATGCATAGTGTAGGGAATCTGCAACTGCACTTTATATGTTATTTTGCGTAGTTAGTACGAATCAAGCCACGTGAACCCATCTACGTGTGCTGTGTTTATTTTTGCTTTGACAAAAATGATACTGTAAGTTATGGCACGATATTAAAGCTATTCATTAAGGCTCGTTAAAGGAGCAAAAACTCAGTGAAATTGATTTCTATAATTTTTTAAATAAAGGAATATTTTCTTATTTGTGAGATATAGCTTGGAAATCTGTACTGTATTGTACACTGTAATTTTGCTGAATATGTGTATTTTTAAAAGTAAATATTTTATCTATTACCTTGTGTGTGCTTTAATGGGAGGACTTTAATATAAGGGCAAAGGTCACACCAAACATCATTAAAGCAAACAACTTTGTTCTTCTGTATCCCTTTGATGAGCAAATCCAGAGCGATCCTACATTTCAGCATCATACCGTCTCTTATCACTTGACAACTAATTGATCATTATCCTCAGAAAAAGCCTGCATTTCTATGAAGGCAATCAATAACGTCTAAAAGGCAAAGAGCGTGTTTGCTTGGGCAAACAACTGAATTGGTTTTTATAGATGTCTATATTTGACGAGCAAACAACGCGCAATTTTTCTGGCGTGGCTACTAGAGAAAGACATAAAAATGGTTATTTTTGGTTTAGTTGCGAACATGACATTAAATATAAATATAAAAAATTAACGTATCGAACAACACAAAATATTGCTTGAGATCGAGGTACAGCGGTGTCCAAAATCTGTGATTATGCTTATTTGTGCAAAAAATTAAATAGAGCCAGTTTTAGGATTTTTTTAAACAAAGAAAAGTTGTAAAATGAAGATTTGGCACTGATGGCTGGATGAAACTTACACTGAACTGAATCAAGAATGAAAACACTGTTCACTATTGGATTTTGTTTCCGTCATAAAAACATGATTTTCCTCCTGCTGAAATAAATGCATTCTTCTTCCACCGACTGAAGCTCAAGATGCTCTTTTATCATCTCAGATCCTGCTGGAGAACATATAAATCTATAGTAATATAAACAAATGACTTTACGTTTTCTGCAACTAGTTTAGGGTATACTACAATACACTACTCTAGTAAAAACTAAAGTATACTAGAGTATTTACTACAGTTCAGTAATACAGCAGTACAGTTCCAAAACACTATAGTACTTTTGATGTGATGTGTGTTTAGTCTATTTAGTTTCAGTGCATGTTGTTGAGATACGCTAAAAAATACTGAGATATTCTCATGTTTAATGTTCATTTCAAACTCCAAACGTGATAATTCTAGATGTCAGACTTTTGGACAGTATACGTGAGACATCACTTGATGCGGCCAGTTAAAGAGAATGATAAACTCTGGCAGTTCTCAGGTTGTGTACAGAAGAGTTGCATTTTGTCCCTGACTGGCGGCGCATGCACCTGTAAGCGTGATCCGATATAGTCCGTTTGTACTCATGTCATCAGGTCAAAAGGGTCTTGCCACATCGAAAAGGGTGTCAGTCATTGTACTTATAAACACAGCAGCGAAACGCCAGTAATATTAGTTAAACACCAAAACAGTGATGCAATCATTCAGAAAACAGAGCAATGCCTTCATCTCTCAGTAAATGCTCAAAATGAAGCTCAAACAAGCATTGCATGTTGCCTTAAAGCAGCGGTATCTTTAAACTCACAGCTGCACACACACGTTCACTTCACCGATGAAAGCGTATAGTTTCAGCCAAAACGGCAATGTTTGTACATATATACAAAAACAACTGTGCTAGCCACTACAATCAACCAAAACACACGGTAAAGCCTACTGGAGTAGGTTTTATCAGTCTTTCTACTTCAAAATGTTTGTTTGATTTAATTGCATTAAACTATAATTGTTACTTGATGATTCTCTGTAATTATTGGTAAAATTAACAAGCAATTTTTTGTAGATGGAGGACAAACTAAAGTCTGGAAGTTTCTGAAGCTCTTTGAAGGAGATCTCATTTACTGTACATTTGGGGTTTTTTGTGTGTGTAAACCGAAAATTATTAAACATTATTAAATTATTTTTTAAATAGCATTGTCTTATAACTTTGAAAAGTATTTTTTTTTTTTAGTGAAGCTGCTGTCTTTTTATGCTCACTTTTTTCATGGCAAGAAACAATACAGACAGCATCATCAGGTCACAGAAAGGTCGTGTGTGTGTGTGTGTGCACAAGTGAATGTTCATAAACGCAGGAAGTGTTCAAAGACGTTTATGTTCCGGTGAAACCTACTGACTTACTGATACACTGACATACTAACCCACAGACACACTGAATTACTCTAATCCTGCGTCCATAAACACACACACACCCAACGCGCTGATAATCTGCCGCAGCGTGATGTGTAAGACGTGTCCTCGTGAATGTCATGAACCGCTCGCAGAATCATACAGAACCAGGTCAGATGACGTAGCACGAGTAGTAACTCAAAGGAGAACACAAGAAAACTAGCTTGTCTTGTTTCCAACCAAAATATCTAGAAATCTGTAAATCAAGAAGACCTTTTAAAACAAGAAAAAATTATTATGTGACTTTTTACTTGAAACGAGCAAAAAAAAAAAAAAAAAGATAATTTAGCTTACCCATTGCCCATTTATTTTGCTTGTTGTAAGCCAATATTTTTAGATTTTTTTGATTTTTTTGCTATTTTGGCTGGAAACAAGACAAAAACATCTAGACTAGAAAAACTTTTTGCAACGGGACAGTTCCGTGTCTTTCTCCTGAGAGTTTGTGCATGATTCTCTACTCCTGCAGGGCTCCTTGTTTGTAAATTTGAGTAAAACCAACTACATACATGCACTAAAAACACATTTTAAATCAGCAGATAGAGACCTGTTCTGATAAATTGATGCATACAGGGGAAAAAAACTAAAGATCACATGCATAGTGTTTATGTGCACTCCCACAATGCAGTGCGTCTGCCACTTCAAATAACTTGTAAATCCACTGGATGATCCTATTACTGTAGACCCAATTACCTGAAATATCCACTCAGTTACATCACATGTAGAACACAAGCTCCTCTCATGAGTGACAGTGACCGGCCATCACTCCATAACAGGAACTCAAGAGCTCAAATCAGTCTTTCAATTCAAATCAGTTCACTTTGTTTACCACAACAACAGGCTTCCTTCTCACTCATTTACTAACTAACTAACCATAAACGGACTACTATTCGAATACCAACGCAGATGAATCCCGAGAAACATTTTGATTCCAGGTTATCACGTACAGGACAGTGACCCAAACACAAGAGAAAGCAGCATATAGTGCAATATCCATGACACATCTAGTGAAAGAGTGATGCAAACACAAGCAGGAATTGCACGCTCACGTTGCACAGGTCAACCAGGACAGGAGCCCAGAAAACCTGCAGCCTCACATTTACAAATAAACCGCATTTTCAAGGAATTCCATGAATCCGGGGTCAAATGGTGATATTTGTGCTCGGTGAAATGCAAATACCAAAACATTAATAACCTTCCGACACAAACTGATGACAACGAATCAGAACGAGACGGCATCCAGCGTGCACTGGACAGATGAACTAACACTGATGTAGCTCTGCTCTCACTGCATTCTGAGATATATATAAATAATCTACAAAAGATTTGAAACATTCTAGTTTCAAAAACTCACAAATGCATTCAGTAGAGGTGAGAAGAACCTCACAGTACATTAATAACTAATGCATACACTTATGCTCGAACGTTTGCAGTCGGTGCATTTTTAAAGAAGTGTATATATTTATTCAGCCTTGGGAGTGATACCGCTCTGTTCTAGCTGCATAATTCTGGATGAACTGCAAAACAGGGCTGCAAAACTCTCCAAAATTTTAGAAAGCTTCCAAAAAATCCTGGTAATTGATTCTGGAACAAGTCTGGAAGTTCACCGGAAATTTTTTAACTGTTTGCAACCATACTGCAAGTGACAATTTAAATAATTTTAGTACCACTGAGAAGAATATACTGGGAATACTTCATTTCTATGATATAAACAAATTACATTATGTACAAGGCAGGTGAGGAGAGTCTAAGCATTACATTACTTACAGTAGCCATTCATAATTGTATCTAAAAAATGCGTTTCATCTAAAATAAGACATCTTCACTTTGACCATGTTTGCACGCAATATAATTGCATAGCAATGATAATTAAAGGGATAGTTCACCCAAAAATGAAAATTCGATCACCATTTCCTGTCCCTCGAGCAGTTTCTAACCTGTATGAATGTCTTTGTTCTGCCAAACACAAAGAAAGATATTCTGAAGAAAGTTTGTAACCAGGCTGTTTTGGGTCACCATTGACTTCCATTGTATTGTTGTCTACTATGTGTTTGGATTTGGAACTACTCAAGGGTGAGTAAATGATGACAATTTTCATTTTCATTCTATTCCTTTAATACCAGAAGAAGTAAAAAGTAAAGGTTCTAAAATCGAGCCCTGAGGGACACCAGTAGAAACTGAACTAATATCTGCACTGTAAGATTTTAAACCGTGCTAGAAACATTAAAGAAAACTAAAGATTGTAGCCCAGCGTCAAATGGAGTGCTAATGTCTAAGAGAATAAGAATGGATCTAACATCAGATGCCATTAGTAAGTTATTTGTAACTTTAACCAAGGCTTGCTCAATGCAACAAAATAAATAACTAAAAAAGACTCCGGTGACTTAAAAAGATTATTGACAAAAAGCTGGTTGTGCAACTGTAAAGCAACTCCAATATTTTGCCAGTAAAGGAATATTTGATATAGGACAGAAGTTATATAAATTGTCCAAGTCTAAGGTTTGCTATTTGGTACAGGGTTAAGAGAAAAAAAAATTCATGCAGCTGCACAAAAGTAGAAATCTAAGATTCATTACATATTTTCAGCACCATTGAGCACAGAAAAAACTAATCAAATATGAGTTAAGCAAGCCTGTAGAAAGAGGAGCAAGCATACAAGTGGTAGTTTCATACCTGAAGCCACTCTAAAGCAGCATCAGGGTGCAAAACATATTTAAATAAAATGGACAGGTCATCCAAAATCTATCATCATTTACTCATACTCATATCATTCCAAACCTGTATGACTTTCTTTCTCCTGTGAAGCATAAGAAATGATATTTTGATGAATGTTGGAAACAAAACATCACTGTCAAACTTATGCATGAATAAAACATTTGATGTTTTGCCAAAGAAATGACGTCAGGTTACAAGAATACAGGTTTGGAATGACATGAAGGTGCGTAAATGATGACATACGAGACACCTTTGCATGAGACTTGTGGACTGTGGAAGACGTCACACACTTATAAAATACATAACACACACGTGCTTGATGACTAACTGAACCTTCACCTGTCATCAGTCATCAGTGTTCAATCACCAGAAACAGTGTGCAAATATGAACTTTATACTTATGCTATAGTTATGAAGGTACGTCACTGTTCAACAATGCAAGCAGTGTATACACATATTCTGAAGAAAGTAAATCTCATGTATGTCTTGTTTAACCAAAAACAGAAGACATGCATAGCAAGCGTATCTATTATGTAATTATAAGTTATTCATGTAAAAGTTTCATCATGTAAATCATGAGTTTCATGACTGGTAAGGCTGAACATTGAAGTGGAAGGTCAGGAAAAAGCCTAAAAAACTCACTAAGAAATAAAGTTATCTCAAATTCTAGATGAATTTTAGATAGCCGTTGCTTTGCAGAGCATCTCATTGAGTGCATTTTGGTGATTTTCAGTAAACCGTGTTTGTCAGGACATAGCGGAAAGCAACAGATGAAGTAGGATTGGTCAGTATAGTTTTTACGGTTACCAAAGTGTCAGTGGTCTGGAGAGAAATGAACACAGGATCCTAACTCTGTCACTGCAGGAGAGTTTCCACTAGGTGGCACTGCTTTAATAACAGGGAAAATTCCCTTTTCTGCCACAAGAGGAACATATTCGCACCTTTTCCATCAAAGGTCTTCAACCCTACTCCTGAAGACAAAGTCCTGCAGAGTTTAGCTTAAATCCTAATCAAACACACCTGAACCAGCTGATCACGGACTTCGGGAATGCTTACGAATCAAAGGCAGTGGTCTTAAAGCAGGCTGGAAGTTCTTGGAAGCAGGCAGTTTTTCTCCAGGACATCGAAGGGTTGTACTTCAACTCTTAGACGCATGTCCATATACCATCTACAGAACCTCTGCTTACTTGCTGTAATGCAGAGCGTAATACTAGTGTGGAAAAACCGCATCTTTAAGATATACTTTCACCTGTCTCTGCTAAAGACACAAATGATGTAATAGCTCAAACAGTAAAGCATGGCACTTACAACACCAACGCATTTGATTCTAACAGAATGCATGAACTGACTGAATTTATATCTATGTAAAACTCCGCCAAATGCACAAACGTGAACGTAATCATTACTGTGCACTTTGACCATTATTCTGATAATGATGGTGTCTGGCAGGGTTAGATACGGCTCAAGGTAACGTAATAGTGAAATTGAGGTAATGGTAAAGAACCCTTCGTGGATGATTTGGACTAGGCCATTGCAGGGAAGGTGGTAAGAAGATGACACTGCATGGCTCTCAGATACCACGTTCAACACACTTTTATCTAAATGTTTTTTATGGCTGAATTTTGCAGGTTAAGGGAAGATGGGTACCAACTAATTCTATAGCTTTCCAGCACAAGCATAGATATCAGATATGTTTTTCTATTCTGGGACTGTATTGAATGTATGGATTTCTCAGACAAACCTTGATTCTTTGATATACGACCAGTGCCCTCTGATTGAATGACATTCTTGCTCTGGAGGAAAAAAAAACGGATGCTAGGTTAGCACTGGTTTTCTAAATGGTTAAGTTTTGCAAAAACCTATAAGGTTGATCTTTTTTAGGTAGTCATACCTTAAACAGACAGCAGGTGGCGCCTAGGGATTTATTACAGATTTTGAATGTAACTCGATCTGATCTGCTACATTTATCTGCAACATTTATGAAAAGTCCTTAATTCAGCAGACACGTTCTCCCGATGCACACTACTGTACACGAAATATTCGCCTAGCAGGAACCTACAGGAAGGTGTCTTTTCTTAAGGGGTCATGGTTCATTCTTTGCAGGGTTCAAACTAGCAGATTTATATATTTCAGGCCTTATTTAAAGCCACTACACCAAAAAAGAGAAAGTCTGAAAAGAATACACTATCACACAGTTCTAAGCATCTCTGAAAAGTCCTAATGTACGTAATTCTAAAAGCTAACCATTCAGCTGATATTAGAAGCATTTTTTTTATCATGTATATGCGTTGATACACATTTTACCAGCTCTATTAGGTGTTTTGTGGAGTGGTGAGGTTTTACTGATCTCAATTCGTAAACGGTTCAAATCCAAGAAGATCGTGACTATAATGCACCCCAGCCCCTAAAAGAAGACTTTACCTGTCCAAACACTGGCAGGGTGAAGAAAACCCAGAATAACCACCAACCCAAACAAACCAAGAGGTGCTGCAAGTTCTAAATCTGGTCCTCTGAGCTCAGTTCTTGGTTTCGTAGCTTGCAACACACCTTCAGCCCTCAAATTACCAAACAGCTACCTTGACCGAGTGGAGGAGGATAAGACAAAAGAACATTTTCCACAAACTCAATTTTGCAGGTCTTCTAGTGAATTCTGGACTTCTAGTTTACCGGAGACTCTTTGTGCTTATTCTAATAAAGTTGTCTTCAGCCATAAGTGTTATGGGATTGATGAAGAGTTTCTTCAGCCCGACAGAGGGGGGAGGTTTCTTGCATCATCTAGAGTAGGAATTGAATCAGTCATCCTAGTAGGGTAATGATCTAGAGGGAAAGTCAGATTGGAAACCTTGGACATTGTGCTCATCGAAAACAAAGGTCCCTGGCACACGCCAGCAACAAACAATATTTTGGAGTCCTTACCTTATCTTTGTTTTAGGTGTAGTCTGGTGAGCGGTGTAGCCAACTCATGAAAGATTGCATGAAACCCTTTAAAGATGGATCCTTGATCCCAAGCCCAAGCCGCGATCGGAGGACCATCTCTACAAGAGAATATGATGGAGATAGAGAGTAAGAACAAATTCAATCCCAAGGTAACGTGTGATAAGAGACCTCTTGGTCACTGAGATTGAAGTATTTCTATCCGTGCAATTCAACTGCAATGAAACAAGGAGGAGATGGAATGAGGAGCATTTCGGTTTGAGGTTACACACCAGCGGTCTCTCAGGACTTTATCGTCACCTGTTTTTAGTCTTTTCATTAAAAGAAGTCTCCATGACTTATCCCACACATGGAAAGATCTCGTAACTCTAAGATACATACTCAAGAGTCTCTCAGAAAGGCTCTATCTGAAGGACCTTGATCTTAGTAAACACAGACCTGATCGAGGCTGGTCTTTTAAACTTTGCAAATGCACAACATCCACCGGGATCAGTCAAGGACCACGGGTAACATCTGAACCAATTTGTGGGTACTTGAACTGACACGGACCGTTACCTCCAAGAGATCTCCCATCTTGGTACTGTCCTTGCTCAACCCCTGCTTAGTCTAAACGGGTAACCAGTCAAGAGCTGCAGGGTGATAGGCTGCCAGCGGCCAACTCCCTCGACAATATTTGCTAAAAGGGTTGGAAAAAAAAGGTAGAAGCTAGTGATAGGAGGACTTTGAATGTACCATTACCTGACCTCATGCAAACTGTATGGGCTTTTTGCATGCAACATCCTACAACCCGATCTTTGCCAAAAGTGTCCAAGTTGGAGACCCCGGAGGTGGTGAAGCGCAGCTACCTCAAACACAGCCTTCTTGGCCTCCAGCTCAAAGTCATTCAATCACAAACACTTCTTTTGCAGAAAAAGGGAAATGTTCTAGCATTATGCACCAGTGATGAAACATTTGTGTGGTTTGGATCTACTGTCTGGCTGCAGGCCCACCTCTTTGTCCAGCCAAGCGTTTGTGGGAACGTATGATTAGCAGCGCTGAAGTCTTTCAACAAAACAAAGGCATGTTCATATATGCATCGACAGAAAACCACTCACCAGAAAAACATCTTGCTGACTTGCTTTACAAATGACTACAGATGCAGCTGGGCCAATACCAGTCTTCTGGTTCTTGCTTGGCTCATTTTTATCACTGTATTGACGAAAATGGCGCATCTCATCGACTACAGCATACGGTCAACAAAGTGCTAGCGACATCAAGTCATGGGTTTAATTCCCAGAGTATGCATGCACAGATAAAACGTAAAGATTGTCATTGAATGTGTCAATGAGTTATGCATCCAAGTTTAATACTTCGGTAATATTTGTAACCCAAAGTATGAGCTACTATAATAAAGCAATGCACTTCCTCACAATACCACTGAAAGCGAGGTGGTTTTGAAGATCCAGACCTGTTTAATAGTCAATGTTTAGTTAGTAGCTGGACTTAAATTGGTCAACTGACACCGAGACAAAACCAGAGCCCCCTACTGGCAGTGCTGGGTAATAAATGATTACACGGTAAGCTGGTTTATTTAATCAGATTCCAAAAATTAAGAGCGTGTGGTTAGATTATAAAATGCTGATAATCAAACTACAGTTGCTTTTTTATTGACTACACGTTTCCATTAACACAATAGCAATAAATTATTCATCATTCGTTGATTCTGCCTCATTTTTTCTGGTTCCTTTCTAAAATGCCTACTGCTTATATACATTAAGAAAACGCTCAAGTTTGTGGAAATTCACACAAGGATCATTCACTAGTCTGGTGGCAAAACATAAACAGAAAACTGACCACTGGATTTACAAAAAAGTGTTTTTTTAACATTTCAACAGTGCATTAACTACGGATGAACACTCTCTGTGTGGTATATTATTATCTTATTTAAATCAATGTGATCACCGGGTTCGCTCAAAGTAATGTTATTATATCACCTAAAATGTGTACTGCCCATGTAATTTGGGATCCGTAACGGACTGCAGTTTGTAAGTAATCTGCTCAGCAGTGCCTACTGGAAGTCTGGTAGCAATTTAGAAAAAGTTAATAAATGTGTCATTCTGTAATAAAGATGAATGGCTCAAAAATGTGATATTTGCAGTATAACGAGAAAATGTATAATTTATTGCTCAGTAAGTCACAGTGAGTCAATAAACAAGATAAGCTGTTTCATACTGTGACATAAACGGTAAGCGTCCGCATCATTATAAGAGCGGAGTGTTGTGTGTTTTCAGCAAGGACACTGGTAGTTTATCTGGAGTAAGCTAGCATCAGTACAGGTCAGGGAATTAATGTCACCTGTCTTTTCATTCTCTCTAAACCCTCACTGGCTCAAAGCCCCAACCACTCACATAATTTCCTGAGGAGACCTAATTCTCATGGACGGAAACTACTAGGCCGCCTTCTTAAGCTACGGAGAGAGACACTTTCAACTCGTACAGAAGAAAGTGTGTCTATATTAGTAGGTCAAGGGGGAAAGCCTTAGCTGAATTTATACTATCACAGTGATTCTTCCCAATCCAGGTCACATTTAAAATGAGGAAAGTCAAATAAAATAAAGCAAAGCTAAGTAAAAAATAAATAAAAATACAGCAGAAAATTGTAATATGTTGCGTAATTACCATTATGTTATAGATTATTGCAACTGAATTATAGAAATTATAATTTGGATAAAAATATGCCATACTTGTATATTGAATATATATATATATATATATATATATATGTGTGATTATAAACAAATCCACATACGTGTTGTTTCTAAATATATACTGTATGAATAATAAATGACACACACATATATTATGACCACAAAAACGATTAATCATTGTCCTGCACTATATATATATATATATCCTAAAACTGTTCAAATCAGGCTTCATAACTAGGTACGTGGTATAAGGTAAAAAAAATCAAGGAAAGCCATTAACCATTTTATGCAAGAGTATAATTTTCCATATTATATTAATACACCGACCCAAAGGGTAGCTGATCAAGCAGAAGCCCCATCAGACCGTGTGTACCACTGTGCGCTTTATTCTTTGTTGATTCATTGCTAGAAAGAAACAAACAAAGGTATAAGAGACTTTACAAATCTACACTTACACATTCTTTATATGAGATATGATCAAACAAAGCGACTAGGGAAGAATCCAAACTGTGTTTCCTGTAACTTTCATTCATCGGTGATGTAAAAACACTGAATGCATCATGTTTTGTTGAACAGCACTGACCTCTGGTGGAGGAAAGCTGAGGTGACGCTTCTACAGCCTGATGCTGAAAACAGACGCACATCTTGTCAAATGCATTACTATGAGAAAGCACTTATTTGTGCAAATTAAGGTCAAATATTTTTTGCTCGCTTATGTGATGCAACTTGTCATAACTTTTGATGATTTAGCTTAAATTTACAAAGAATTCTGCATAAATTAGCCTGCATCTTTCTCGTTGCCAACACATGGAATACAATAGTTGGATGTTGCTAAAAAACAAGTCATGTTTATAGCTACAAATAATTGCACTCAGACTTCACTGACAGAACCAGTTAATCTGTTCTGTGGAAACGTCACTTTATTGTCTTCTAATGAACTTCTACACATTTCTAAGTATCTAAAAGATCCATATGTTGTACACTTTAGGCTAAAATGAGATGCAGTGGCACTGTGCAGGACTTATGTAAGTGCTATAAAGGTAAATTTAAAGTCTTTTTAAAGACCTTTTTAAGACTAATCATAAAAAGTAAGGAATAAATTCAAGGATGCATCTATGTGTTCTCTAAATGTTAATGTCTAAGGAGAATACAAAGAGTTTTAGCAGAACTAATCTTAATTTTAAACAAAATCTAGCTCAACCACATTATAACAATCCTTTTTACTGTAACTTTAGATCACACTGCAAAAACAAGAGCAAATGTCTAAACTTTTTAAAACAAGGTGGATGCAAAAATGGCATGATAAACAATCTTGTTTTCTGATAAATTAATTAAAATGAAGTAAATTTGTGATTAAAAAGGAAAATAATTTCCCATTAGACTTAATAATAAAAAATTAATTCTACTTTAAAAGATATGTGTTTGCATTATAAGCAGAAACGTCTGCTTCTTCTCAAGTAAATGCATGCTGATTCCAGGATGTTTTGATATCTTATATCTTAAAATCTTTATTTTTCAGTGCATGCAACATTTAATACCATAACTTGAATTTAAGACTTTCTGCTCAAATTTAAGACCTTTTAACATCTTAGTTTGTAAAATAATGTAATAATAAAACAAACTAAAACAATAATAAAGAATGCTTGAAAGTGTCCACATACACAGAGCTGCTCATGCATGCTTACCTGTCTGTGTGTGTCTCCTGCATGCATCTCTGCCTCTCTCTGTGCCGGTCTCTCCTCAGCTGTGTGTGTGCAGACGGGGTGGAACAGACGGGGTGAAAGCGTCCTTTTATGCAGAACGGTGTGTGTTGTGTGGGTAGCAGGTTCAGACCCAGAGCCAATGGGAGGGAAACATGTGCACAGGACCATCTGTAATGGAAAAACAAATCCTGTAAAGACTGGATGGATTTCGTTGAGTGAGGGAAAAGTGTCCAGATGTCGAAGGCCTGAGCAAGAGATGTTGTGTTGTGTTGCACTCTTTACCTAACATACAGAAACACACACACACACACACACACACATTAGCATGCATATATAAATGTATTCAGTTGCTCTTATGCATGCATGCAAATTTAAAATATATACTTGCTCTTTTGCATATGCATTTATTTATACATTTGCTCTTATGCATGCATGTAAACTTAAAATATACGCTTGCCGATATGCATGCATGCATACATACTTAAAATGACGCCTTTCTAGTAGTAGCATTTATCTCAGTATATAGCATGCATTACTGTAACTTCGCTGGCATCACTGCTGCTTTAGAAAGTGATGGGCAAAGCTTCTGCTTTTCACTCTGATTCTGTGAATAGGTAGGCAGTGGTCATCTTTAGCTCGGCTGACCGTATGCCATCACGCTAATCCAGAAAGAGTTGTAAAGCTCTCAATGAGCTTGAGGAGGTTTATGTTAATGGACACCTGCAACTTTTATTTGTGAACTGAGACTCATACAGTAGATTCTCACACAGGTGGTTGATATTTACCTTCACCTGATTTAGACTGGACTGATTTAACTAGCGAACAGATGCACTCGGGGGAAAGCCACTTCTTTTAGGCACTTTCAAGGAGCACGGACTTAAATGGCGGGTAAGAATAAACCACGTGCACTCACTCACACGAGGGCTTTAGTACATATGCACTTAAAAAGAATGAAACACAAATAATAATTTTCTCATCGGACAGCTCAAAAGAGGAAAATAGCTCATTCATAGAAACATTATCAGCCCATCTGATCTGATTGAATAAAATGACAATGACTCTGACTCTGTGTGTTTGTGTGTGTGTGTGTGTGTGTGTGTGAGAGAGAGAGAGGGAGAGAGAGCTTAACCTGGCAGTCTTAGAGACTTGTGCATATGGAGACAGCATCTGTGTGAGCGTAAGCCAGCAAACACCAACCCATCACACAACATCAACTCTCATTCACAACATTCACTCAACACAGACAATACTCTCTCAATGAGATGATGACCAAACCTCTGAATTAATATATACTCAAGTTGTGAGTAGTGAAAATTATCCACAATAAAATGATTAAATACATACTAAAATTAATAAAACTTATAAATACATAAACAAAATAACAATAAAATGTATTCATTTAAAATAATTCTATTTAATAATATAATGCATTTAAAATAAAATAAAAACATGTAAATAAAAACTAACTAAATAAAATCAATGTTATATTAAAATAATAATTTTAAATACTAAATTAAAATTAATTTCAATGATTTAAACAAATTGTATTTAAAACTTAATTAATGTAAACACCTCTATATATATATTGGGTATATATAAATATATATATAAACATATAAATATATATTTTTAAAAAGAATATGTACCTTACTGCCAACAAACTCCACACAACACCGATTCTGAATGTTGAGAATCTGAGAGAGAAAAACATTAGAATTATCATAGATATCATCCATAACCCTGTATCTGTGGAGTCTTTCAGCACAAATGACACACAGATGACTTAATGATACACATTTTAAGAGTGACTTAAATCAATAAACATTCTGACGCATTTTTCTGATTGGGTTTTTCATCACTCAAATCCATCAAATTAAAACGTCAAACCTTCATGTTGCCTTTTTTTTCTCAACCAGTCACTTCCGTATGAATCAATTAATTTGAAATCGCTTGAGTCGTGAATGTCACGTGACTGGTCGATTCGTCGATATAACGCGATCACTCGATGTGTTAAATAATTAAGTTGTTGACGTTGATATTCTGAAAACCCCTGTAACGTTAGTCGTTATGCTTGGACTTCACTTGCGCTTTAAGCATGTGTAGGGTCCCTTGGAGTAGCAAACACTACCATCCTGAGAAAAGTGCAGACTGCCAGCATATTAGTATGGGATTGTGTGGAAGGTGGTTAAGATCTTGGCAAAATGCCGATAGTCTTGTAGCTCGAGCTCAGCTCTTTGTTAGTGGATTACAGCGCGAAACACCTGTAACCGGACACACTTTCAGACCTTATCAAAACACTGGACAGAGACCAGCAGAAATACAGTACATACTGCGAAGATGACATTCAGAACAGGACCATATCATCAGATATATTTTACATATTTTGTCGACTGTTGTCAGCACGCCCCCTGGTGATTTTTTGTTATTTTCAGTTTTACTGCAAATTTAGAACTTTTTTCAAAATAAAATATTCACTGGAACATATTTAAAGAGATAGAGTTTTTTTAAAATAGATAGGCTACTAGTGTATTATTATGTATTCGCTGTGGATTTATTGTTTTACCTCAGAAATCGTTGGTTCCGTTCAGACTCCCTGTTCGCGCTTCTTTAGGGTTTTTTTCCGCGAGACTTGCTGCCGTTTACAGTTGTTTATTGACACAGTTTACTTAACAGTAAGCGAAATCTTAGCACCTTGTATTGCCTTATTACACGGCTCTCTGGAATGCTTGATTCTGATTGGTCAGTTGAGACATTTGCAGGTTCGTTCTTTTCCAATAATAAGCGCTCCAGAGTAATAACGCATAGCCGGTACTACTTGTATGTTAAAAATTCCACCGCGCCAACAAAGATTACGGTTTGGCGCCATCTTGCGACAAACACTAGACAACATAAGGTGCAATTTAATACTTGTAAATAACTAAAATACATCGGTTATTATATATTCATACGTAGATGTTATAAATTGTCTTGCTAACGTTTGAATGTTAGTCACGTGGTACTAGATTGGGTTTGTATAAAGTAGGAAAATGTATTAGATAACGAACTCCGGCCAGAATTAAACAGTGGGATTTTTAGCGCTTAATTTGAGGAGGTTATAGGCATTTTTTAAAAGAGTTTTATTCTTCACAGTTATATACAAGAATACAACTTAAAATAGAAAAATTGGTCAGCTACTCAAAATGTGTATAGTCTAATTGGCCTATTAGATGTAAGATAAGATAAAGTAGGCTAAATAAAAATAATTGTAACGATTAATACAAATGTTTTTCTTTGCAGTGGATCGATTCATTATTAACTTTTATTTCACATCCCTCTCTATTTCCCGATCTTTACAGTCCTCCTCCAAACCGCTCCGCTCCGGGTTTCACCTTGGCTAAACAATATTTTATATCCATAGAAAAAAGTTTGAATCGTGGTTATTGAGTTGAATTGAGACATTATATAGACCTATTAAAGAGAGAAAAAAAAGACAACCCTCCTAAGCAAAAGACATTCGTTTCTAAAATATTATTCTTGTAAGTCTACATACCGGTGTTTGTTAATTTTAAATGTATTATTATTATTATTTATATTATGATTATTAGGCTATTATGGATGTTACTGAGGCTGCGGGAATGACGCCGTCTAGCAGGGCTTTCTCTTTTTTTGCTTCAAGAAAAACAAAAAGTGAACTTCCTGTTTCGGGGTGGTCCACGGAGTCTGAGAGAGAGAGAGAGAGAGAGGGAGAGAAAGAAGGAGAGGGGGAGGTCTCGCATTCTCGCGCTGCCTGCAACTTTGGGCTCTCGGGAACCGGCGGCACCGAATATGGAGTCTCCTTTCTAAATTCCAACTTTAGAGAAAACTTCTGCGGAGTTCGTGCTGATGTGAGCCCAAAGCGGAGAATAAAATTCACGAGAGGACAGTTTAGCGCTCCTATCTGCATCTGCATCTGTGCGTGTGTGTGTGTGCGCGCGCGCGCGCGTGTGTGTGTGTGAGGAGAAAGAGGGGCTTTATTGGAAATTCTCGAACCCCCATCGGGACGCTCTCGGCTTTCAGCTCCGCTCGCACAAGTTTTCCAGGGAAAAGTGGAGTTTGCTGGGATCAGCGCGAGGCCACACAGGCTGATGAAGGCAGAAGCGAGTCTTCAAAGGTAACGCGCTATTCCTTCATATTACACAGATGTGTGCGACTTGTGTTTATCGTATAGAACTTTTACAGATTTGATGTTACTTTGTATCATGTCAGTTTACGTGTGAATAGGATCTTCAGTGCTGTCTTGTAAGTGTGCTGGAGAGTGGAATGTTTGCGTATTGATTAACAATCCAAACATGTGTGTCTATTACACACTCAGGCTGAGGGTCTATTGAGTAAATGATGAACACATAAGTATTTAAGCAACTAAAGCTTATTAAACAGGGGGAGAGGTGTCATTTAAAGAGCAAAACGCGCAAATCTCAAGAACTTTTCAGCACGGCTTTATTCGGCGTGTTTTAATAAATGTATGATCTATTGGTTTTGTCCTGGATTTAGTTTAGCACAGTATTTTGCTTGTGAAGCGTGCATGACGGTGGTCTCTCGGGACATTTGCTGTAGTATCCTGGTGGTCTAGCAGTCGTGTCTCAAACCCAGGCGTTGCAACTAACGAAGCAAGCAAGCTGTGTTACAACATGTTTTTTTGCATGCTTATATGTTTCATTTGGCTCTCTTCTGCATGTATTTTATCGTTTGATGTGATAGTTTGTACAAGTTCCAGTGTGGAGGTCAGTCTGTTCTTCTACAGGCCTCATCTCAACAGCTGTTTCTTGTAACGGGAAATACTTCAAGTGCCGAATATTTTTTCCAAATGTGTCTATCTAACCTGAAGCCCCACCACAACACTGACTACGTGTCTTTTGACCAGAGGTCTTCATTTAAAGAGAATCAAAATCAAATGCATGTTGCATGTCAACATTTAATCATATAGAATTATTTTTGAGCCCATAGGCTACAAAAGTTCTCTTTTGTGCATGCATATATATATATATATATATGCACGAGAGAGAGAACTTATTTAGCCTATGGGTTTAAAAATAATTCTATGTGATTAAATGCTGAGCTATAAAATCTATAATCCTCAAAGTATTTTGTGCACTTTTATTAATATTATTTAATTATTCTGGAGGGTATTTCATATATTGTTGTGCAGAATTTGATTGTGATCACGAGTTCGTAAACGCAAACTACATATTATGTTAGATCAAGGAAGAAAGAGAGAATGTGAAAGTTTAGAATGAGGGGAAAAACAAACATCTAATATAATCTTCACAAATCTGTATAATTGCCGTGTGAAAATCTTAGATGAGTCACTGTAGTAGATCAGTAATGAGGGGATGATGTCATAATGCCATAAAGCCCTGCTTCATGTTTAATTTCGTGCTTAACATTAACATAAAGAGGGTTGCTTAAAGTCGTTTGTGTTAAAGAAAAGTCTACAACAAATTAAAAGAAGTTACTGGTACATTATGCAATTAGGAAAAGCTATTTTTCTGACCAGTTTTTGACCTCTGGAGACTTCTGTTAATTCTCTGGCTTGCTAATATGTCAACAGTTGAGTTATCTTGTCAACTATTACTCATAACCACAGCTGTCATGCTTTTATGTGCAACACCTAGGCTTTCCAGAAGCTGTTTTTGGTTTGTTTCAGCACAGTTGCATATAGAGGTCATTGCTTCAGGTTGATGTGGTATCTGGTTTGGAGGTGAGAAAGACTCCGTAGGGTGTCTTCCTCTTCCCCCCGAGCTCATTAGTGTTTGATGGACCTGCGTTAGTGCCAAAAGGCTTCCGTTAGCATACTCGCACTCACACAGATCTGGCCTGAAACCTCCCTCTGAGTCTCTTTCAGACAGCTTGAGATGTTACACACGAAAGTGCTAAAGAGGCCATGCATGTATGTCACCTTTTGCTAAGCTGTGGGAGGAGATCCAGAGATCGATCTTGTCCAGTGAAGGTTCAGTAGCTGATATAATATCCTGAGACTGAGAGCAACTCACACTTCTGCATGCGAGACGTCTTGAGTTGTTTTGTGATCTGGTGTTTTCAGTGATTCATGCACAGACTCTTTGCATCTGCTCTGAGTTTATAATGAACATTTGAAATTGCATCATGCACTAACCATCTTTGTTAACTTATTAAAGCCTGTTTCTGCCACAGGATAAAAAACTTAATTGTGACCTTTTATCCCACAATTCAGACTTAGTGAGAATTGTGCGATATAAACTCAGAATCGTGACTTTTTTTCTTGCAATTCCAAGTTAGATGTCACAATTCTGTGCATATATCTTACAGTTGACTTTGCATCACACAATTTTGAATTAAATAGAAAATGTAATACAAATACGAACCTTTCTTAACGTTTTAGAACCTCAAATTTTATTTTGCAATTTTGAGTGTATATCTCATAATTCTGTGCATATATATCATAATTCTGAACATATATATATATAGCAATTCTGAGTGTATATCACCTCATCCTTAGTATATCTCATAATTGTGAGTGTATATCTCATAATTCTGTTTTCGTTATTCTGTGCAAATATATCATAATTCTGAATATATATATATATATATATATATATATATATAAATTTTGAGTGTATATCACCTCATCCTTAGTATATCTCATAATTCTGTG
>JAUMHP010000048.1:20167515-20178272 GCA_032361065.1 Enteromius trimaculatus | reverse complement strand
TTATTAAAGTCTTTTGTTTACGTTTCACTCCTGCTTCCCGAACTCCTTCATCTACTCCACCACACACGTTACAATTACTAACTTAGTTACACATATATTTCATGTCACCTTAAAATAAAATGTTACCATTTTTTTCTCTTCACCTTAATCTTATTTTATATCAGTTAGTTGCTAATGTCTCCTTCATCATTTCTATTTGATTTCAAGTTTTTTATTTAATCATTTTATTTTATTTTTATCTTAACTTTAATTAATGTAAATGTTTTTTAATAAAAAATCAGCGGTCTGCTGTTGTCTGAATGGGACGATCACACAAGCACTCCAGTCGAACCCAAACCATTAACTGTCTGAGAGCTCAGCATAAAAATCTGTTAGTAGATAAATAAATAAATATGCGTCAGAGGGCGTAATCCCCTTTTTCATTTGGCCGTGTTTCCTCTTCTAATCCGTGACATGAGCAGATTCTCCCCAGCTATCTCTGCCACTCTGAGTTTCCAGTGTTTCTAAAGCTCTTTGTTCATTTAATCTCTCTGTAATGGACTTCCTATAGACAGCAGATCATTAGATAGATGATGTACTGTCCTACAGCATTACATCATCATAATCACCTGCACGCACACGCACACACACACACTCTCTCTCACACATGTTGGGTTTACATGTGCGCATTTTCGGATTTTCAAAAAACTTAACTCTGTGTGATTTATAAGCTTGTTTCCTCATGGGGACCTAAGAAATGTCCCCACAAGGTCAAAATCTACTGGTATTCCTATCTTTGTGGGTGATAAACAGATGCACACACACACACCGTACCCTGTGCATCGAGCTGCCTCCTGAGTTCTGTAACGGTAGCGACAGGTGTCTGAGGTCTCTCTGAACCATCCCGACCTAAAACACACCAGACAGAGATGTGCAGGTGCATTAGAAACGGCCTGCATGCATATTCAGAATTTAAAAGGTCTCAAGTAACCAAATTAAAGGTAATAATTATTTGCTTTTTTATTATGAAGAAGACACTGAAAGGTAGTATTACTGTTTTTTTCATACACCTGTCAAGTTTGAGGCTTTTGGGCTTTTTGTTGTTTTTTTCAGAAACCTACAAAAGTCACTGTTACTGTAAGGACATTCTGACAGGAGAACAGCTATGTCTTCAAGTTTCTTCTCCAGACTGTACCTACTGGATGTGTCACATGATTCTGTTTCATATTACAGCATTACTGTACTAACTGTACTATACAAAACCCTAAAGCCCCCCTCAGCTCACACACACACACACAAAACAAGTATGTTTTTCCCCCCAAATAATTTATTATTTGTTTTGTTGCTAAATTTATTTACCTGGCATAAACAATGATAAATGTGACGCTGGAGCACTTAAGTCTCTGGGGTATATTTGTAGCTATAGCCAAACATGCATTGTATGGGTCAAAGTCTTTCTTTTTTGCCTATATTGTGCTATCCTAACAGCCATATATCAATGGAAAGCTTATTTACTTTTGCTTTTAGATGAAGCATAAATCTCAGTTTCGATAAATTGACACTTATGACTGGTTTTGTGCTAAAAAAAAATAACACTGAAACATGACATCAAAATATGAATACCAATTCTAAATATGAAATATGAATTTGTATCTAAATATGCAACTAAAACTGCCATTAGGTAGTGTCAAATCACTGTCTTCATGAGTGAATAAATGAATCATTTACTGAACCGATTCATTCAAACAACTAATTCAGCTCTTTATAAATGAATCATTGAATCGCTTACTTCACTCAGTTCGTTTAAAAGGCTGATTCATTCGGAAACGAAGCTGACTCTTTATGAAGAGTCACTGAATCACTGACTCATTTGGTTTGCAAACATTCATTCACAAGCAAAGGAAACTGAATCACTGAAATTATAAAATTGATTGGTCCATGCTCGCTGGTTCTGGGATCTGATTGGTCACCCACCTTGTTTTGGTAGGCGTGGCTTTCGCGGGCTCTGCGAGGCGGTTTCCAGGAGCGCTCCTCGGTAACGGTGTTGACGTAGTAAAAGCGTCCGGATCTGGGGTCGCAGTACTGATCCCACAGCTGCAGCGTCTGCAGGGGGCGTTGACCCGGCAACGGCTTGGGAGGCTCCGCCCACTGTCGCTTCCCCTGCTCGGACAGGGAACTCTGGGAAATGTAGGTGGATGATGAGATCTGAGGAGAAAAACATAAGAGAAATTATAAAAACACATGGAGCATAGTTCACTGAGGATGCAGCAAATAACATTTTTTATTATTTGTCTTATAGCGTTTATTAATATTTTAATACTTTTATTTTTGAATGAGCTTTGATCTTTTTAGTTTAAATTTTAATATTAGTTTAAGCCTTTTTATTTGTTTTTGCCATTTCTATAGTTTAATTGTTTTTTTTAGTTTGTTTGTAATTTTAGTATTTAGCATCTTGTCGGTTTCTAATTTTAAAGTTTTTCACGTAATGCTTTTTATTTGATTTCATTTCAATTACTAAAAACAACTTTATATATATATATATATATATATACACACACATGTAATTTCTTATTTCATGGAAACTTATTTCAGTGTTTATTTTATTTCTAATTTATTTTTTCATGCAATTTCATATTTTGTTTTGTATCAGTTTTATTTAAATTATAACAAATTATTTGAATGTTTTTATTTTTTATTATTTGAGTTTTAGTCATTTTAATACTTTCACTTTATATTTTATTTGATTTTAGTTTTAGTCATTTTCACACTTGCACTTGTTTTCTCATTTCTATGTTCTGGGTTAGTCATGTGATACTTTATATTTTATTTCAGCTTTATTTTAATTTATCCAAAGGTTTTGTTGTTGTTTTTTCTCAGCTTTATTAACTTCAGTATTTGAAACTATTTTACAGCTTAAATTATTTTTTGTCATCTGATATTTTGTATTACATTATTCCAGCTTGATTAATTTAAAGATGATTTATAATAGTTTTACTGAACAATAACACTGGTTCTAACTCATTAGCCAACACAACTATGCATGAAATTAATCTCAACGAGAGTTCAACCTTGATTTATTTCTGCTTTCAAAGCATTGTTTTGTTTCAGCAGCATTCACTGAGCCAATCACGGGATTTAAAACCTGTTTAAAAAGCAATTACTGCATTTCTGTTTTGCTTCGTGCAATCATGATTTCTGATGCAATCCTCTTAGTGTATATTGTCTAATTTGTGTATGTCAGGCTAATTAGCACGTATGCAAGATTATCCAGGTTTAAAGACGGACAGAGCTGAACTCGAGAGTGCATTTCAGGTCTAAAAGAGAGCGCTGTGTGTCAGTGCGGTTACAGACAGACATGCACTAAGTAAGAAAACAGCTTGAAGCCACAACCGTTGAGAGGAAGTGGCCTAAAACACAGTCACACACGACAATATGAACAATACAGAGAGACAGAAGGAAGAAAAGCCATTAAAAGGCACTGAACAATAAAAGAGGTGAATGTAAAAGGTTTGCTGATGTCACTGAGTGCACTTAAAAGCTCTGACTGATGGATTAGCTGCGTTTCTGTGCTGTGTGTTTTCTGGATTATATAACTCATGTCTGTGAAGCCATATGGCCTCGCGAGCGTCATGCCACGGACAAACAGCAGGTGTCTCTCGCTGCGACTCCTCTATTACAGAAAACACCTTCGCTACCGAATAAAGCAAGCTGTTGAAAGAGAATCGATTCGTTTGAAGCTGATGTTGTTCAAATGAAGCCTTGAACTTGAGTTTCTGGGTGTGTTTGACACTGAAAACTAGTGCATTACACATGATGAGATTTCACACCTGTAAAGCCTGATTTATAGAAAATCAAGTCTTTTTTTGTGAATGCAACGGTTTATTTACCTTTAGACAATCTTTAAAAAATGTTGCATATGATACACTGAAAAAACAAAACATTGAATCCAATTTTCAACTAAATTTATTTAAATATAGCTAAAATACATTGATTGCAACCACTTACCTTAAAAAAAGATTAATAGCATTTCTTTCAGTGTATCATGTTTGATTCAGCAGGCTTTTACAGTGGGACTCATATAGCCTGATGTTATGAGAAAGTCTCAAAGTGAGCACAAATATGAATTTGCTGAAGATGTTGATATTTTTTCGGATACAAAACTCTCAGAAATAAAGGTACAAGCTTTCACTGGAGTGGTAGCTTTTCAAAAGCTACATGTTTTACCTAAATGATCCTTTTTACGGTAGAGCAGATATTAAATGATCTAAATATCAGTCTCTATGTAATGCACGTCTCAGTAAGATGAGATTGAAATAATGCAGTGCTGATGGAAGCTGAAGAAATAAAGGCTCCTCAGAAGATGTTTTGGAGGCTTGTGAAGATCATTGCTCCGCTGAGGAACAGTGAAAGTAAAGCTCCTCAAAGGATCCTGAAGATCAGATTCTTCTAGAAAATGACCGATGAGCTGCTCCAGTCCAGAAAGAGTTCATCTGGAGATATGAGCAAAGTTATTCTGACGCTTACTTGATCAAAATCAGTCCAGACACGAGAAGCAGAAGCTGATTAAACACTGTAAACTCTCCATCGGAGACAGAAGACACGCACTGAGATCATTTAGAGCGAAATAAACGGTTATAAAGTGTGCGTGTGCCAGGACACTGAGCATGAGACTGAAGTGATGGTTTCATGTCCAGAGTGATGTCACTTCCTGTCAGTTTCTATGTGGCAATACTCTGACCTCAGAGAGCTGTTCAGCTGAAATCAGTGGCACAAGTCCACAACAGTACAAATGGCCAACATGTCCCCACAATATTTGATAGTGATGCTTTGTTTGTTATAAGGATCACAAAAAAAGTTTTATTTGCTCTGCCTCATTAATGTCAAACTGATCGAGGTGTCAATCAAATTAAAGTGGGTGGGGCTTAAATATATGAAAATATGATGCTTCAGTTAAGCGTTTCTTATTTGGCAAATGTTAAACAACAGTAATTGATCTCATGAGAAATGTTTTGTAATTTCAATACAGCACAGATATCTATTTAAAATGTGCATGTCTTAAAATATTATTTAGAAATAGTTCAAATTAACAATTATTATTATTATTATATATTAGTGCTGTCAAATAATTATTTGAATCCAAAATAAAAGTTTATATGTGTGTTCTGTGTATATTTGTTTATTATATATAAAGACACACACATACAGTATATATTTAAAAAATATTTACATGTTCATATAATCTATATTATATAAAAATACAACATATTTTTCATGCATGTGTTTGTATTTACATGATAAATATATATAACACACACACATATAGTATGTAAACAGAAAGCAATCAGCACTAATATATATGAGCACATATATAAGAGATGATTACAGCCTTTGATCTAATACTAGAAATCCTTGAGAAAGAATGAACGTTTTTTCTTCTGTCTTTCTCCTGAGGAAGGGTTAGGGTAATCACATGCATGCTTCCTTTATAGAAGAAATTCAAAACATTTCTCATCAGATCGTCTGAGCGGCTCTACACCGAATGACAGACCAACCGTTTTTAGCTCCACAAAGAAGCGTTTAGTGAATCTCTTTATAATATGAAGAACCTTCTTTTACCATGAAGAAGAACCACAAAGAAACAGAAAGGTTCTTCAGATGTGAAAGGTTAAAGACAAAAAAGCTTCTTCTGGCATCTCTGGGAAGCACCTTTATTTCTGAGAGTGCAGGACTGAGTTGTCTGAGCTGCTGTATAAAGAGTGATGTTCTCTCTGTCGTGTAAGTGTTGGATTTGTCAGTGATGTTTAGCTCAGGCAGGATGTAGGACGGAGCGTGTGTGTGTGTGTGTTGTGTAATGGCTCCTCTGTGTCTGATCGACTAGAAAAACTCTTTTCTGGCACAGCGTGTCCACGGCTTTCAGCAGGAATCTGTATCTCGAGAGCTGGTTAAAATTTCAAACTCAAGAGCTGCTGTGAACTATGAGTGTGTGTGAGTGTGTGTGTGTGTGTGTGTATTGCCAAAAAATAAATAAAACAAAATCAGACTTTAACACTGCTTTGAGAATAAATACAGATATAAAATCATAACTAGATATAGTGTAATAGCTATGATACTGTTTTTAAATTAAATATTTATCATCTAACAATGTCTTGGGAAAAAAACGTTAATTTTGAAAAATAAATAAATATTTTTTTTACACCCTCCAATGATATTGTGCTATCCTAACAAAGCAGACATCAGCGGAAGCTGATTTCTTCCTCTTTCAGACGGTGCAGGTCACCTGTGTGTGTCTGCTCATGTCCCACTGGCTGTAGGATTTCGTTGGGCTGCTGGGGCTCGGGTCCTGGCTCTGGTAAGGGTTCTGGGGAAGGTTGCTGGAGCTTTGGCTGCGGGCGATCGGAACGCCAGGGACCGAGAGCTGACCCGAGGGCGAGGAGGAGGAAGAGGAGAGAGGTAAGGTCGGGAATCGTCCTCGCGCTGAGACTCGGCCGCTGTCTTTGTCCATCAAGGCACTGCTGCAGTTCAGATTCTCCATGGAACGACAGAACTGCTTATCAGGCACTGAGACCAAACACAGACAAAACACACAAAGAGAGCCTTAAAGACACAAACCAAACAAGCTGCGGGACTTCCTGAAAACTTTGCCAATCTCTGCCTTGCAATATGAGCTGAAAATATTAGCAGCGTTGGGAAGGTTACTTTGGAAATGTAACAAGTAGTGTAACTATTTCAGTTACATTATTAACGTAATGTAACTGATTACATTTGTTTCCTTAGCTAAATTCTAATCATTTTTAACATTTCTGAAATCCTTCATCCCTTGAATTAAGATCATAATAATTTAATCTCAAAGAAAAACCACACAAAATGAGACTTAATTTGAGATCATTCTGAGGTTAAGTCCAGATTTAAAAACAAAAGATATAGTTTAATGGCTATGATACTGTTTTGAAATCAAATCTTTGCATACAGCTATGAAACGGGGGAAAAACAGTTAATCTTAAAAAATAATCATACCCTAGTGAAAAATAAATATACTTAAATGTATTTGAAATACATTTATTTTTATGCTCAGTATACTATAAATACATTTTCATATTTATGTACTTAATAAAATGGCATGCAATTATACTTCTAGTCTACTAAACTGGCATACTTACAGTCTGCACTTGACTTGCACTTTAATTGTGCAGAAATAGTCCAATTAAAGACATACTTAGTATAACTATTGCAAGAATACTTTAGGTACACTTTAAATATTTTGCATTTAAAGGGAAATATTATACAATCCTCACTAAAAGTGATATAAACACTCATTTTAGGCTTATTAATATGAAATACGCATTGTGCAAAAGTAATACAGATGTATTCAGATGTAGCACCCGCCGTAATCGTTAACAATTTTATAAGTATTTTTATAGAATTACACTTTTTTTCTCTGCAACTGTAACAGATTACAGCTAGATTTATTTTGTAATTAAATTATGTAGTTTTGCTATATGTAACTAGTTACAGTACTTCCCCTCGCTGAATATCAGAAATATGGAGCATAAAGAGATATGCTAAAATCAAATGTCCTTTGTGAGTTGATAAAAAATTCATAAAAATAAATTAATAAATTAAAATATATATAAAAAAAAAACATCACACCCAAAAAAGGATAAAATACTAAATATATTAAAATATAAAAAATATATATTATACCAAAATATTAACTTAAAATATCAGGGGTACAGATTTGATTTCAAATCTTTGTTCTTTTGCACTTTCAGGTGCATGTTTGAGTGAAAATGCAGACAGTTTGTTTCTCAAAAATGTTTCTTGAGCAGCAGATTATTACAATTATAATGATATCTAAGGAATCATGTGATACTAAAGACTGGAGAAATCACTTAAAGTAAGGGAACATTTAAAGTAAAATATTAAAACGGTACCGACTCCTTGAACGGTAGTGTGTTTATACAGATGAGCTGTACCTGAGCTGTGTGTTTGCATGCAGGGTGTCAGGGAGCCTCGAGGGATCATCATGAAGCTCTCGGTTGCTGATTGGCTGGAGGCCAGCGAGGGGCGGAACTGGCTGACGGGCAGCTCGATGACGTACGTCGCCGGCACATAGATGGGCTTGACCTTAGCTCCGACCCCGATCCTACGCGCCTGCCACCAGTCCGCATTGGTCTTCTTCAGCAGCAGAAAGCGCTCGCCCTCGTGGATGGAGACCAGGCGGCCGTCGGCGGCGCGGTACGAATAATCATACTGAGCCTCCAGGACCACAGGACTGCCCAGCCGGGAGCCCGAGATGACCGTCCCACGGCGCCAGCTTCCCGACAGCATGCTTCCTCTCAGAGACACTCAGAGGGAGATCGGAGGACAAGGACATCACCGGAGCGAGACCACACAAGAGCCATGATCTGGAACAGAAACGATGCTTACACTCACGATATAACATACTCATAATATCCCAGTAATCACAGAAATGTAGTATTATGTCACTGACTGAATGGGTGCCAACACAATGATTCAGTCCATCAGGTAATGTCTTGAGAAGATACTAATCCATCATTAATAATCCATAATAACTCATAATAACTGTTGTCTCTCACATCAAAATCCAGCCACATATTAGTTTAGAGCTGTTGTAAACGCTGCTTGAAGTTATCATGGGTTATGGATGCATGTTTAAGTTACAAATGTGTCAATGCTGGATTAGTTTGATCTTTTGTCTTCTCCAGATGTTTTTAACAGACTTTCAATCTGACGGCACCCATTCACATCCATTTCTCCAGATCTGATGAAGAAACAAACTCAGATTTAAAAAGCAAAAAAAAAGTAATTGTTTATCTATTAATAGGATTGTTGGTAGATCCTAAAACTGACACAAGGCTTAACAAACACTTCTTCTGACAAGGTGGACATGGTCATTAATTCTCAAAATGGATGATTAATTAGTTTGGCCAGTGCATTGGTGTATTATAATTTCTACATTAAACATACAGATAAACCTTTTGCAGGGTTTCCCAATATGGGATTTGTAAGCTGATGAAAAGTTAACAAATAGTTAAACTAAATTAAAAATCTAAATTAAATATTGACTAAAATAATCAAATATTATATTCCAGTTTTTTTCGTGGACACTCACCAAATCAATAACCATACACTAATTCTCTGTCTTTTTGCAAACTATAACTCTCAATTCTCTCTTTAGCACAGACAAATCTAACAGGAATTAATATTACGGCAAAGGTGTTTGCAAATCTTTGCTTTTGAGATTTTGTGTGCAACACTTGTGCGTAAAGCTTGGAAAAAAAGAGGCAAAGTGAAAAAACGTTTTGCGTGAGCAGTTACTAGTTAAATGTACTATACTGAAATATTAAATTAGAAACTCAGGGAGGCTTATATTATACAACAATAATCCGATAATGACCAAGAATCCATTATCTAGTTTATCTTCACTTAACAAGAGCTGCTGAACCTCACGAGCCTCCGGCATGACATCACTTCCATCAGCTCTCAGTGCTAACGCGGGTATTAATGCAGCGCTGATATCTGTGGCGTGTGACCTGATGGACTCGGAGACTGTGAGCTGTACGCTAGTGACACAGAAAGGCTTTTAACACAGACATCCAGTGTGTGTGTGTGACTTTTATTTTCTCCATTACAGGCACCAAATGTTCCCAAAAAGATGGCACTATCCAAAATCCTTGACCTTGTGGGGACATGTTTTGGTCTCCGTGAGAAAAACAGCTTATATCACACAGTATGATATGTTTTGAGAATCTAAAATGCCTGTACAGTATTTTTGTGTGAGGGGATAGAAAATAGTCTGTACAGTAGAATAACCTTACGCCTATGGAATTAACCCATGAGACATGAGTGTGTGTGTGTGTGTGTTAACTGATAATCCCCAGCATGTTCTGATAATCCTCACTATAAAGCAGAATGCTAAGTGACCCTTAATGTAACACAGGCTCAAAACGTCTGAGACCACAAGAGAAAAGGCTTTCATGTGTCTCCTGTTAATTGTTTTCATGACACATATTTTAGTAAAATAAAACCTTGAGATGCATCGTCTCATCTGCTGTAAACTGTGCAAAGATTCAGTTAATTAAACTACTAAAAATGAAGGTTTTTTTATTTGGCATTGATGGTGCCATGAAGAGCTTTTAACATCCATGGAAACTTTCACATGTACATACAAAAGGTCCTTTATAATAGAAAAAGATTATTCAGGATATTAAAATGTTCCAAATAAATTAACTTTAAATGAAATGAAATAAACATTCAATTAGTATTAATTTATTTCCAGTTTTACAAGTGGTTTGGAATCTCAGATATTCAGCTCCTGTTCTCATTCTCTCTGTGTGTTTCTGCACTAATAATATCACACTGGCATGCCTCTTATTACGGCAGAGTAGATATCAGTGTAATAACAAGAGCAAACCATACTGTCTGAGAGAAAGAAGGAGATGTGACGCGACGAGCAGAAAACAGGAAACCACACACACTTCACCAGCTTTAGAGTCCAAGACCCACAGCGGCTCCAGCAGAGAGAAATAAAGCAGAAAACACTCCTTCATCAGACGCTGAGCGCAGATGGACACCAGCCTGACTCACTGATAACACATATGTTACAGAACACACACACATCAGGCGTCACAGTGAAGGATTGTGAATACACACGCACACACACACACACACACACATTTATGTGATTTATGAGGACTCTCCATAGGCGTAATGGTTTTTATACAGGACAAACTGTATGTGGTATTGCCCTACACCTA